>SWBL01000383.1:0-44774 GCA_024195585.1 Aureobasidium sp. EXF-3400
AGATGGCCGAGCGGTCTAAGGCGCCAGCTTAAGGTTCTTCCAATACGCTGGTCCGAAAGGGCGTGGGTTCAAATCCCACTCTCGTCAATATCCTTTTGCCTTTTGACGGTATAAATGCTTATCATTAAAGAAGATGGCGGAATGGGTCGAGAAGCAAATTTTTGTCAATCTGGACATGAGATTTGTGGACCCTTTTTTTTTCTTCCTGGATCCTGGCTGCATAAATTGGCTTGACTTTTTATGAACATGCATAATGTGCTTGTATGTTTCTGGGAACACCCTGGCGGAATCAAGGTCCATGTCATCTGAATCATTTCTGGTCGCTTATTTTTCTGTTGACGAACTTATGTAAGAGCTTTTCTTGGTTGATATCGCATATCGCACAACCATGAACCCAAGCCGTTGGCAATACATTCCGCTGCAAGATCTTTTCGCGATCTAGACCAATTGCATTCGAAAACTGAAACGTTGGTAACTACGAACTCGAAGGGAATACTCTATAGTGTACAGAGTCCCAGAAGTTAGTAGTACATTGACTGTTCATCTAGCTTCACGTACCATGACCGTGTTCGACAAGCCACGAATAGAGAAAGGCGCTCTCGTCACTTTAGTATGATGGCATGCCTGGGATTGGATGGAGAGGTTTGATAGACTTGCAGATCGTACTTCCAGTCCTAATACTAACACCTACGACCATCGCAGATGCGAACAGCTTGTGAAACGTTTGTGGTGCTAGAGATGTCATAACCCCATTCAGACCTGTGCGTGTTCGAAGACTATCAATGGCCGTCCAAGGCATCCTGTATCGTGATAGTTCGCTGACATTCTGCGAGCCCTTTGCTCCAATCTGCACAAACACTATGAATATAGTACAAGCTAGATACGGACCATTTTGCAAGGCACGTTACATGGAGTAGGAAAACACATAGCTCGGGGGCCGGTCCCCGAGATCCAGCGCCGATCTCTGCCTATTGGGGTCTACTAAGTACCGAAGACGCTACTTACCACCGAGGAAGTTGTCTAAACATCCTCTACCTCATTGATAAACGTTAATTTCAACATCTACATAAATATCGGTGAGTCCTTCGTTGTTTTTTCTCAATTCATCATGTGTATCCTTCGGCAGAAATCAATGTTACAAAAGCACCTCCTGCAGTGCAGAACAAGAGCTATTGTCTTTATACCTTTGTCAACAATATCACACATTGCATTTGGTTCCCCAGTCGATATCATCTCCAGCAAGAGAGGCCATACCTCACAGGTCAAGACTACCGTACAGAAGACTCCAAAAATGCACCATATCCTCATCGTCGGCGGCGGCCCCGCAGGCTCCAGCACCGCCTTTTGGCTTGCAAAAGCAGGCTTCAGAGTGACAGTCGCGGAGCGCTCAACCATACCTCCTTACGGTCAAGGCATCGACATTACAGACGAGGCTGTTGACATAGTCAAGAAGATGGGCTTGTGGGAAAAGATCAAGAACAACACGACTGGAGAAAGCGGTTTTGCTTTGCTAGACGATGTGGGCAAGGAGATTGGGATGGTTGGGACTAATCCAGCTGACCAGAGCAAGACGGCTTTCTCGCCTACTAATGAGATTGAGGTGTGCAAGACAAAACCTCTAGAGGAAGTATTTACTGATTTTGTGATCAGATCATGCGTGGCACTTTGACGAACATATTTATGGATGCTGCAAAAGAACAGGGAGTGGAGTATAGATATGGGTTCGGTCTTCTCCATCTGCTGGTCTGATACCTCTAACCATTTCCTAGATGCACAGTAAATGATATCCAACAGGGAACATCTTCCGTAACGGCCACACTCTCAGGAAACAACCAAGCGGAAGAGTACACTGCTATCATCGGCGCAGATGGCGTTGCCTCTCGAGTACGAAACCTGGCCTTCGACGAAACAATAACCGAGGATTGCTTCAAGCAAACCGATACATATGTGGCGTACTTCTCCATGCAAGTCGACCCCAAACACCAAATCACTCACTCTGTCGGACAGCATGCCAACGAAGGACGTATAATGTGGATACGACCGATTGACAAGACTGGAAGTCGAGCTTCTGGATATCTGATCGTTACAACAACCGATGCTGCAGATTTGCACCAGGCAGCTAGACATGGAACTGTAGAACAACAGAAGGCTCTTCTGGACAAGCGCTATGAAGGTGTTGGTGGCATCAAAGACAGGATCTTACAAGGCATGCGGGAATCGCAAGACTTTTACTTCACAAGAGTTGTGCAAGTAAGACTCGATACTTGGCACAGCGGTCGTTGTGCTCTGGTCGGTGATGCGGCATATTGTCCTTCTCCTCTGACGGGACAAGGCACCACAATGGCTCTCATTGGAAGTTACATTCTCGCAGGAGAATTAGCAGCCAATCGTGAAGACCCAGCCGCAGCTTTTATCAAATATAGGAAGAACTTTGAAGAGTTTGTGCAAGAGAATGGTACCATACCATTGGGAGGAAGAGCACCTAAGCTCCTTGCTCCTCAGTCAGACCTTGGAATCTGGTTGATCAGGTTCATGTTTGGAACAATCGCGCGACCAGGATATCAAAAGTTGTTTGAATCACTTCCCTCGCTGCCTAGCTTTGGTGGTCAAGTCAAAAGATTTCAGGTACCTGATTACCGCTTTTAGATGTGTTAAGGGGGCTGAAGATCCAAGGCGTCGACCTTGTGGGACTCGACATATACTTCTGAATGATTTTTGACACTGAAGGCTACTTCTAGTTGATGCGGATAGATGCCTCGAGCAAATCAAACAGCACATCTTCACTACTTATTCTTTGGACCTCAAGAATCTGTGATTTCTTACGGCTGGAACTGGATGTCTGTTAAAAACACTTACACCGTTATCAGTGGAGATAACTGTCAGGCAGTCTGCGAGTCAAACAACCGTGCAACTAGGACACTGACAGCCATCAAGTGGGAGCACGAAGGAAGTTACAGACTTTTACATACGGGGAGGGAGTCAGGCTTCATTGGTATCACTGGCATGATGTCGCCACTCTAGGTACGATCCGATGTTTTCTCCCTCGAAGCTTCTTCTCAAGCCCTGGAACAGGTTACTGAAGACGTCGTAAGGGGGTGTATCTGCAGCCCGAAGGAAAAAAAGGAATCTTTGCCATGCGCGACCTTGCAAAATCATCTGCGCCATATCTTCTCGTCCACGGCGTCGGAACATCTGCGCAAACTCATATTCCTCTTGTGACAGGTCATTGCTGCCATCGTAATACTTTTGAACAGGCCACATCATGCATGGAAAGCTGAATGCTAAACTCTTCGTTTCAGTCGATGCGAACTCCCAGTCAATTATCCCGGTGATGTTGTAGTCTTCGTCGATGAGAATGTGGTCGCCCTTATCGTCGGCATGTTTCAGATAGAAGTGATCATCTGTCGCACTTGCCAAAAGACTGGGTAAATGCTGAAGTCTCCAAAGATGGGTCAAGAAGTTGTCAGTGGCAAGCGTGGATAGCTCCACCCTTGATCATGTCTATTTCGTGCGTCAAAATCGAGGTGAGCGATTCCTCCAAGGTAGAAAACGGTCCGAGCGATCTTGAAGGGGATACAAACATGTGGCCCTGGGCGAATGGTCCAACCGATCCACCTTGAGAAAGTGATCCGGTTGCTGGGAAGGGATGCCTCTCAAGTTCGAGAGATACATCTACAAGTTGTGCCATCACTTTCGTTTTCTGTTGAGCTGAAGCATCAGATCACTGCAGTGGCTTTCCAGGAAGCTTTTCCATGAGCATGTATGGAGTCCCAATCTCACTCGCGTCGCATGAATGGTGAAAAACTTCTGGAGTTCGTATATTGGTTCGAGCGAGGAATTTCAGAGTTTCCACTTCATTTATGGAGATAGTCGCTTGTGCTTCGTGAGGCAGTACTGTAGGTTCTTCAAATCTTAGTCGTACTATCCAGACAACGCCGTCAGTGAAGCAGATATCGAGGTTGCAATTCTGACCACCCGTCTGATCCAATATCTGCTTGGACTCGGCATCTGGTACTGCCTGTTCACTAACATCCAGAAAAGCGGGTATGTAGCACGGAATATTGTCGTGGAGACGAGTCGCAATGGATCTGAGAGCATCGAAGTCGACTTTATTGAGTAATGCTTGCAGGTGGCCCTGTTTTGCAGAGTCGTATGCCGCGAAGAAAGCATCAGGGTCATTGTCTTGCATAGTTAGCACTCTTTTACTCTGTTCTAGTGGTGAGATGACACGAACCTCTGATGGACATGTATGGAATTCAGGCGCTAGGTGTTTCAAGCAACGATGACTAGAGCATATCATACAGTCGCCGCTTCCACGCTCGGCAGGGCTTTTGCAATTGAGAAGATTACAACCTCTCAATGGCATATTGAAGGAATTGTTGTTGCAAGATCCTCAAGTGAAGGCAAGAAGAGACGAGTTCAAAGTTATGTGTGTGTTTAGGAAGCTTAGAAAAACAATATGGAGAGCAGAGATTTTGAAGTAACGTGTTTGTCAAAATCAATAAACCAATCAATTCAAGACGGGTCCTTGGCATGATGTTGCTGATGAAGGAAAAGTATGCAAAGATGGCTTTTGTTCATTTCTATACACAAAGATCCAAGGATCTTACACCGCCTTGCTACCGAAGACCTTGATCCTTGAGATACCACCGTCGGGGATCATGACCAGCTTGACGTAGCCATAAGCCTTGCCCTGAACCTCCTTCAACACATCACCCTCGTAAACGTGTTCGAAGTCAGGACCAGTCTTTTGCGGGCTCAAGATCTCGGTCCAGTTGCTGCTATCGTGTGCAGGAGCCTCTCCAGCCTCGGCAGCGAACACTTGCACCTTTTGTGGGAAGTTGCCTCTGAAGTGTGCGGTATCGATCAGCAATTTGGAGATGTGGCCGGTGGTGCCTAGGCGAATGATGCACCAATCGATGTGTTCGCCGCGTGTGCGCTTGGTCTCCCAGCCATCACCCATGTCCTTGCCGCGACCAGGAAGTAGCAGGTTGTCTTTTGTGCCAAAGTGCTGGTCAGAGCATTGGATTGCTACACCACCATTGACGGTGGCTGCAAGATCGAAGACTGCTGATGTGTCCTTGGGCAAGACAGCTTGGACATCGCCGTAGAGGCGGAAACGAGCAATGCCGCCATCAGGGAACATCTGCAGACGGATATGTGTGTAAGGTTTTGTGATGGAGGGGAGGAGCCATGCATGTCGTTGCGAAGGCCCACACTCTTGAATAGGAAGGATAGTCTCCCACTCCTTGAAGTCCTTGCTCTTGATTTCTTCTTCTCTGTCGTCAGAGGCAAAGCAGCCCTGCACAGCAACCTCAGGCGCATGGTTGCCATTGAAGAATGCAGTGTCGATCTCGACACCCTTGACTCTACCAGAAGCAACACCCAAGCGGAAGACTACCCAGTCAAAAGGCTCGGGGTTATGGCGACGAGTCTCCCAACCATCATACCAAGCCCCTGAGAAGACGAAGACGCCGGGTTTGCGGATTGGTGCGGTGGGGGTAGTGAGGTTCTCAGCGGCTGCGAACCATTCGTCGGAGAAGGAAAGGATGCGGGAGCCAAGAGGTTTACTGATCAGGTCGATGCTGTTGGAGCCGAATGTGGACTGGATTTCTTCCACTGGGATAGCCTTGACTTGGCCATTGTTTACGGTGTCAAGTGACTCGGTGTGGATTTCCATTGTTGACGTAGTGGGTTGTTTGTAAATTTATGTCTCTGGAAATGAAAAGGAAAGAAGGGTAGGTGGATAGCAAGAGAAAGAAGGAGAGAAGAAGGATCAAAGCGGTGAGACGAAGAAAAGATTGTTGGGCAGACACTGGTATAACTGCTTACTCGATGGAATGATTTCCTATCGAGTAACACCCCGCCGTATCTTTGGCGGCCCTGCCCGCCATGTCTCGCCGATCTCGCCGACGCCCGCCATTGTGAGACGTGGAGGCTTTGCGGAGTGTCGACAATGGCAACCTTATGCGAGAGTACGGATATACAGGCACAAGGTTGTATTGTGAAGACTCACAGCTCTTGAAAAACATGCAATATTTTGAAAGGAATTTGACTCATAAGACCGTCTATTGACTCATCCACCAACCTCCTTCCTCATCAAGCACATCGGCAGATCGACAGGTACGGCCAACTTACGGCCAAAGGTCGATAAAGGCGGGGTTCCTACCTATATATACCAAGATAGAGTACATAGTCACTTGCTCTCTTCTGATTCGATTTTCATCCTTTTCCTACCCAATCTCACAAACATAGCAAAGGAACACTATGACAAAGGCAGATAATCCCATCAGCAAGGTCGTGTCCTCGTACCGTCCAGACCTGGAACAGGACTATATACCCCTCTACAAGCATTTCCACGCTCACCCAGAGCTCTCGCACCAGGAGAAGGAAACAGCAGCAAAGATTGCCGAACACTTGGGACGAACATGTCCAGACGTCCAGTTACGTACTGGCATCGGAGGACACGGACTAGCAGGCATACTCAAGAACGGATCTGGACCCACTGTGCTGCTTCGCGCCGACATCGATGGTCTGCCCGTAGAGGAGAAATCAGGGCTTGCTTGGGCGAGCAAAAAGCGCATGGTCGATCTTGAAGGTGTGGAAAAGCCGACTATGCATGCTTGTGGCCATGATATACACATCACTTCTCTGCTTGCTGCTGCGTCTCTGCTCTACAAATCTAGGGATACTTGGTCTGGGACACTAATCTTCTGTTTCCAGCCGGCAGAAGAGAAAGGTCAAGGCGCGCAGGCTATGGTAGACGATGGACTATACGACAAAGTGCCTATCCCAGATGTTGTGTTGGGCGGCCATGTGATGCCTATGCGAGCAGGCACATTAGGCACAAAGCGCGGCCTCATGGCATCCTCAGCAGATTCGCTGAAGGTCACTCTGCACGGCAAGGGCGGACATGCCAGTCAACCGCACAGACTGGTCGACCCAGTGGTCATGGCTGCGAGCACAGTCATGCGACTTCAAACCATCGTCAGCAGAGAAGTCGATCCTGCTGACAATGCCGTCGTCACTTGTGCTTGCATTATTGCTGGAGATGCCGAGAATGTGGTTGCTGATAATGCCATCTTGAAACTGGATCTGAGAGCTGTGAATGCCGAAACCAGAAGCAAGGTCTTGAGCAGTGTGAAGAGAATCGTCAACGCAGAGTCTACGGCCAGTGGCGCGGTTCAAGATCCTACCTTCGAGACAACGAGAAACTTTCCACTTACCATCAATGATGACGAGGTCACGCAACGCTTGGAAGAAAGCTTCGGCGAGCACTTCGGGACTGATGAGAATTCGTATACGAGTTCTGCGGCAAAGCTTGGTGGAAGCGAGGACTTTGGAATTTTAGGTAAGTTTGAATTGATTGTACTTCCCCTCCGGCATACTCTGCTATGTATGTCCTATCTAACGAGCTGACACTACGATAGCAACGGCGATCGGAAAACCTTCGTCGTTCTGGACATATGGTGGTACAGACCCCAAGTTGTGGGACAAGGTGGCAGCTGAAGGGCGTTCTGGAGACGTGCCTATCAACCACAGTGCCTATTTTGCTCCAGTAATAATGCCGACGCTGCAGGTGGCAGTCGACGCATATGCTGTTGCAGCGTTAACATGGCTTTTGAAGAAATAATGAGCTTATGACATTAGTATGGTCTCAATCCGTGGGATGTTCCCAGGGCAGGCGACCAACAAGAAGGTCCTTCTGACCGTAAAACTCGCTGGCCACCGTGACAAGCATGTCAATGGTTACACACGTGTTAGTGTCGGGGAAGTCTTCTTGTTCCTGATCTTTCTTCTCTTGAGCTTCAGCTTCGATTTGTAACTCGCGCTTCTTAGCAGCAATGGCATCCAAGAGTTGGCCTTCAGTTTCCAGATCCATGGTCTCACCCCCTTGCTCATTCTGTGCAGGTGTGATTTCTTCCTTGATCTGTGCTTCTACTGCAGCCTCGATTGGTTCAGCTTCTGGTGCGCCAGCTTTGGTGGCATCTGCTTGGTCCGCATCGACAAGTTCGCCTTCTTCATAGTTGGCGGCATTTTCTTCGGGATAGTCGTCGAGATGATCGTAGTCAGGGTCGTTGGACCTACCGTACTTGGCTTTGTGATGCATCATACGTACCCAGATGGCCATCTTTGCCAGATCTCGAATTACGCCAACCTCTCTAGTCTGCAACAAGCCAACATCGTCCAGCTTTGCCAACAATGACCAAGCCCACAGGCCGAGATTGTTTGGAATGTTTGTTTTGCGGCAATTCTCCAGCTGACCCTCGACAAGCTTCAACAAGCGAAAGATTGAGGGAGAGTCAAGAGAAGCCAGTTGAGCAGGAAGTGGAGTGGTGTGAAGAAGATGATACTTCCATTCCTTGTCGGCCATCTTATTGCCGAAAGGTAGAGAGATAGGATGCTGATGATCAGGGGACTGGACGGCCTGAACCGATGGTGCCGCTCTCAAGTTGTGACGCAGTATTTCGAAACGAGTTTTGAGGGAAACGTAAAAGGCGTCCTGGGCTTTCATGCCTGGCTGAACAGGACCTATTACAGGGGCGGCGAGCGAAGGAGCCACATAAGCCCCATCCTCATACCAACCGTCTTGATGGTCGTCTTCGGCATCTTCCTCATAGTAACCGTCGTAATCGTCAACATGTTCTTCGTAGTCATCGTCGTCGTAGTCAACAGGTTGGGATGTTTGTGGAGGCGGGGCGCGAACGATGTGCGGGATAGCGCGTGCTTCGGATCTGTGAATGTGTCAGAAGGACAAGGAGCAGCAAAAGGGCAGAACTTGCTTACCTGACCATGCGTAGATAGTCAAGGCCATCGTTGGCAGGGCCGTAAAAGGGTTCCCTGTCGCGTGGATCCAAGCCTGGAAAAGCGCCCACTTGGCCGTAGGTGACGTCTGTCTGCGGACGTTCACGTTCTCTCAGGGCTTCTTTTGACACGACTGCATGTCTCTGATCGGACACTTGGTTCGCATCATCATCGTTGGAGTCGCTGCCGTAAGAGACTTTCTGTCGCGGAACGGGCGGCGCTGTCTCTTCCTCGATGTCGTCGTACGAGATGACCTGCCGTCTCTCGCTCGGTGGCGCTCTTCGCGCGTGAGGCGCCGTGTCCTTTCTCTTCTTCTTGTTCTTGCCCATGGCTGGTAATGTTTGGAGATGATTGGAAGACTGAATTATTATTTGGGGTCGATGTTTTCTCCACACACCAGATCGTCATCATCACATGCAATTTCACTTTGGCTTACGCTCCGATCAGCAAGACCGACCCTCAACCATGCGACACAGAGGAAGGACGTCCGCGAAAGTGTGCAAAGATAGAGAAGATTATGACAAAAGAGAATGGATATCACTAAATATTTCTAGAGCTGCTCCTACTGTGGCGTTCAGCATAACTTCGTTGCCTGATATTTTCCTGACAACCCCTGCACGTCAATGACCGCACCATTTTACAGCTCATCCTTTTCTGTAGCAGCACTGGCGTCGCTCTCTGGCTCTGCCGATGCCGTGTTTGCTTCAATACTCTTCTCCTTCTCAATATCCTCGTTGACATTGACGCTGGCAGGCTGCTCGTTGGCAGCGTCCTGCTCAACTCCACCAGTTTCCTGGTTACTACCCTCGGCAATTGTTCCTGCATAGCTCTCCTCTTCTGCCTTTGCCACACCATCGTAGACCTCGTTACCGTCGGCATCCACCAACCTAGTACGTGTCTCGTAGCGTGTAGAGAACGAAACCTTGCCCTCGAGCTCCTTGACTTGCTCTTCGTTGAGGATGTTGCCAGCCTCGTCGCGGTATTCAATCTTCTCTTCGCCCGTCAACACGCGGTCGGTCACATGAGCCTCAGGAATTTCGTCCTGCGAGAATTGAACAGCCGGAGAAGCTGCTGCTCCTGTCGGCTTGGCAGCAGAGATTGTTCTTTCGTAAGTCTTGTACTCAGAATACTGTCGGCCATGGGTCAGCTCGTTGCTTTCATCTCTCAAGCATCACATGAACTTACGCTGTCATAGAAGGTGTTGCAGTCCCAATCCCACGTCTCGAACAGCTTGGCCTTGGCACAGTCTGTCTTGGTCCAGGCATTTCCATATGCAACAGGCGAGTACATGTAGAAGATACTAATGCTGAGGGCCAAGAAGATGGCTGCACCTGCAGTTCCGATGACGGGGCGCTGACGCAGACCAAGAGCAGAAACGCGAGCAGTGATGAAATCGTAGGTCTGAGAGAGGGCGATAATGGCGAAGTAAAGAGCGGGGAAGTAGTGGTGCAGGAAAAGCTGTCTCTGCATGAGGAAGAAAGGAAGCCAGTGAAGAGCCCAGCCGAGGACGCTGGTGCCAACCTCGTAGTCGAATCTCTTGAAGGGCACATAGTTGTAGTCCGTGTATCCACGCTGCCATCTCAAGACAGCCAGTGCCTTGAAGGCCAGGTACACAACAACCGAGACGGTCGAAGTCCACCAGATAAGAGGGTTACCGATGAGGTAGATTTGACGGTGGTCCCTGCCCCAGAAGTTAATACCGCGGCGAAGGATTGGCCATGACTGAGGACGCGAGTCCCAAGCGTGAGACTCGACAAGTCCAGCGTTGGTGGTCCACATGACCTGTTGAAGCTCCCAGAACTTGCCAAAGAAGCCAGGGTTGCGGTAGTTGACCTTCTCAGCATCCTCCTTAAGCTGAGGGTGGTCGTTGCTCTCGATGTACCAGATACTGTTGGGCAAAGTACCGCCCTTTGCGCAAGTCACTTCTTGCTGTTCGAAGCCCCAGTCGGGAAGCTTGACCTTGTGCGAGAACAAAACACAGCCAGTCATGATGTGAACAAGCTTGAACTTGGTCTCGATAGTACGAAGACGCTCCTTGGCGACTTCACCGTCCGACAAGTGCTTGACAATCTCAACCTTGAACAGATCATTGGCATCACCCTCGAAGCCCTCGTAGCCATATGCGGAAACCTCGTTCTGCCAGTCAGCATCAGTGACGGGGGGACGGTGATCGTGGGAGTGAACGCGGCGGTCGGTAATGACGTGGTAGAGCTTGAGGACGGCGCCGTCTTCGATCAGGGTAGGCTCGATGTTGTCCCAGGCGAGGGGAGTCTTGATTTCGTTACCTTCGAGGTCGACAGGCTGGGTCTGGTTTTCGAGAAGCCAAACGTTGTTCTCGTCCTTGTGGGGGTATAGCGTGATCTGCTGCTGCTTGCTGCCAGTGGGATACATGTGGCTGTGCGAGTGCAGGTAACCTCCTTGAGTGTTGTGGTGACGGATAGAGACACGGCTGCCGAAAGCGACATCGGCTGGTACATCCTGCATACCCTTGCTGTTGAGGGTGGACTGGAATTCGGAAGACATAAAACCGTCACCGTCGCCAGGGTTGACCAGGCAGAGGAAGTGGATGGCAAACATGCTCATGTAGAAGGAAACAGGAAGGACGACTAGGCAGAAGAAACGGGCGAAGAAATGTTTGAACCAAAGACGAGGAGTGACCGTCTTGGTATCACCCAGAAGGACCCAAAGTTGAACGAGGGTAAGACTGCCGATCCATGCGATGGTGAAGAGTCCAACCCACTTAACACTGACGGTGGCACCGAGAGCGAGACCACTGAAAGCCAACCAGAACCACCAGGTAGGAGTGAAAGCCTTGGAAGGACCCTGCTCATGCTGGTTGGTGAAAGAGGTCCAGCCGAAAATGGTCAAAGCGGTGAAGATGACCAAAGGAGAGTCGAGCAGAATGAGTCTAGACTGGGTGACAAGACCGTTCTCGAACAGGATCAAGCCGGCACCCATAGTAGCGGTGGTGCTCTTGCATCCTGAAGCTTTAAGGGTCAAGAACATGATGGGGATTGTAAGGACACCCATGAGGGCAGGAAGAAGGCGCATGGAAACGTATGGAACTCCGGGCTCGATGTAGTCCTTGCCGATATCTTTGAAGTCGAACTCGCCATCGAAGCCGGCCAGCCAGCCAGCGAGTGTGATAAGAAGCTTGGCCAATGGGGGATGGACGTCCATGAAGAACTTGCCCTTGATGTACTTGGACGCGAAACCACCGAAGCTAGGAGAAAGTGGTCAGCTCTTTGTTGGATTGTAGCAGTATAGCTATGATTGGACGTACTGGACTTCGTCAAAGACGACACTGGTGGGCTGAGAGATGCGGAACAAGCGGACGAAGAGGGCGACAACAGAGAGAGCACCGCAGATCAGCCAATCGTTCGACTTGAGGGTCGAGACATCGTAGTTCTCGACACCTTCTGAGGCAAAGCCAGCAGGTTTGGCGATAGTCTTTGTGTTTGCCTGGCGGGCAGGGGATTTGGCGGCTCGGTTGGCCATGGTGGATGGATGGGAGACCAAGATGTGATTAGAAGTGGATAATTGTGGAAGGTCTTCGCAGCTTCCTTATGGCGTCGCGGGGAACTCGGTGCTTAGACTTCAAGCTCCATGCAAGCGCTGGGAAGGCGCAATTGAAAGGTGGAAAGTGGTGCAAATAGAAGAAAAGAAGCCAAAGAAAGAAGAAGAGGCAGGACGAAGGAAAGGGGCGGGTTCTGGGGATGGAGCTGAGGATTCAATTCAAGGGGGAGCAGAAACCAGTAGTCGACGGTTGTCGCGAGAAGCCACGTACAGCTCGGAAACGCGCCTTGGCCAACGAAAATAGGAGCATCACCTCTCCATAGCTCCTGATCGCACCGATAAGATAAGGGAAGATCCGCAGCCAAGGCCGATCCTGAAATGTCAAGGCGTTCTGAATGTTACTGCGACAGGTCCGTCTCATGCGACAGTAGACTGAACTATCTCGTGAAGGTTGACACTCGACTGAACTACCCGACTCGCTCTTGTTACGCCACCTTTCTTGTACATACTATAGGACATCTACAACTACCATCGCTCACCTTGTGACCGACCGTACATCGTCTCTAGCGCGTAGACCTCATCGAACCCTTTCTCAAAATGGCACCCGCGCCGCTACTGGAGCGCAACGATACGCCTGACAACACCGACTTCAAACCTCCACCAGGAGTCATTCTACCGCCGAAAGAATTCAGAACACTACTAGAAAAGACTGCTGGCTACATCGTTCGCAATGGTCCTGCTTTCGAAGCACGTATTCGCGACAGTGCAGAGGGCAACCCGAAGCTTCAATTCGTCCTTCCCGACAACCCATACCACCCCTTCTACCTATGGCGTCTAGAGGAGATCAAGGAAGGAAGAGGAACAGATGTCGCTGCCGGTCGCGAAGGAGATGTCGTTGCTCCAAAGAAGAAGCAAGGCCCTGCACCTCCTCCAGACTTCCACTTCTCAGCGCGCATGCCCAACATCAGTTCTGTCGACCTCGAGGTCATCAAGCTGACCGCCATGTTCGTCGCCAAAAACGGTCGTTCCTGGATGACCACTCTGTCGCAACGCGAGGCCAGGAATCCCCAATTCGATTTTCTTCGCCCCCAGCACAGTTTCCACCAATTCTTCTCGCGTCTAGTAGACCAATACACCGAGGTTCTCAACACTCAGGGACAGCAGCAACAGGAGGTTATCGCCGAACTTGAGAAGAATATCGACAACAAGTATCGTGTTTTGGAGAGTGCAAAGAAGCGCGCCGAGTGGGTCAAGTACCAAGAAGCACAGAAGGTCAAGAAAGAGGAGGAGCAAGAAGCAGAAAAGCTCGCATATGCCCAGATTGACTGGCACGACTTTGTCGTCGTCGAAACTATCCTTTTCACTGAAGCAGACGACCAAACAGAACTTCCTCCACCCACATCCTTGAACGACATCCAGTCTGCATCACTTGAGCAGAAGGCACAAATGAGCCTGGCGCCTTCGGGCATGCGCATCGAAGAAGCTATGCCAGGTCATGAAACTTACTACCAACCACCACCAGCCCAAATGCCTCCTCCCAGCTCATACTCGCCCGCTCCTCCTGCTTTCTCTCCCGCGCAGCAAACAGGATTTGCACCGCCGCCACGTACAGCACAAGAACAAGAAGAAGACGCTCGTATTGCCGAAAGAGCTGCCGAACGCCAACGTGCCGAGCAGGCTCAGGCTGCTGCAAGAGGTCAAGGTCCTATGCGCATTCGCAACGACTATGTTCCTCGTGCACAGGCTCGTAGACAGAATGCCGCCACTGCTCTCTGTCCTAACTGCAAGCAACAAATTCCATTCAATGAACTTGAGCAGCATATGAAGAGTACGTTTATCATCTGTCCTGTTTGCGCTCTCGTACTGACATGTTATAGTTGAAATGCTTGACCCAAGATGGCGTGAGCAGTCTCGCATTGCTGCTCAGCGCTCCAGTACCACCAACTTGTCAACTGCAGACGTCGCCAACAACCTTAAGCGTTTGGCTTCACAGCGAAGCGATGTCTTTGATCCTGTTACTGGCCAAGCTGTCAGCGACGAAGAAGCTCAAAGGCGTAAGAGAATCGAGCTTAGCAGCTATGACGGTGTCAACCCATCTCAATCTGCTGCTCCTGGTGCTCCTGGCAGCCAGTCTACAGATGTACAGGAACAAGTAAGTACACGTATCTAGCCAGTCTAGCAGCACTCAGACTAACCCGCACACAGATTCGCCAACTGCATCAAAAGTATGGAAACCAATGAGAGCATCCTATAAACCTCTTCTCCCTGTGAGCATCACGGGCGCAATGCCATGATATTCTCGGAGGTTAAATGAGCCACGTGCCAAGGCTGCGCAAGATATGGTTAAACACGTGAGGCAGATTGCGTTACTTTCACTCAGATGCTAAGATAATTTCTGCCTGAGGCTTTGGGTCGCTATACTTTAGGCAAACATATCGAATGCACTGCAAGTGCTTCCGCATGACTCAATGAAAGAATCCAACCCGTAACCAACGATCTCGTCTCACCAAACCTTTCCACTGCGCACTTGAACCACATGAAACCCTTGCCTACGATCTACTTCACTCCAGACAGCCTCCGACTTATTGTCACGCGCCTATTGTCTGACTCCTATTGTGTCTTGTCAAACGCCGAGACAAACTTCGGCCACGATCTCACGTATCTTCGTCGCTCTTCCAATCCAGCATCGCTACGACTACGGTTGCAACTCCTCAACCATGGATGAAGCAACGAGACGTGCGTTTACACAAGCGCTCCACGATAACATGGCCAGATCGCAGAGCTCGCACAATCCTATGCAGCTAAATGCAGAATCGCCACAACCTTCAGGACAACCAGAGCATCGCACCTTCCATCTCGACCAGCACACATCAAACAGTAACCATGTGCAGCCAGGAGAAGAACAACTGCAACCTTCAGGACAGCCAGTGCATCGCACCTTCCATCCCAACCAGCATACATCAAGTACACGCATATTCTCCCCGCTTTCATCTTCATCGAATGTTCAATCACAAGCATCAACATCTATGCCAGCTCAGAACATTCATCAAAGAAACATGTTCTTCTTCCCGAACGTTATCAACTCTCGCACGCCATCTTCAAGCCCTTTGCAGCATGTACATCAGCCTGCACAACAACAGATGAGTCCTAGTACAGGCCATTCATATCATCTCAACAACACGAGTCAACATATGTATCACCCATCCCGACTGCCCCCTGGTGCACCTCACGGCCAATCTGGTCGTGGTCTTTTTCAACCACGCCATCACCCTTATGCTGCATCGCAAACCCGTCCTTCTCAGTACCCGTCACCCCACTATCCACAGGCTACTCTACCAGCTTTGTCACCTGGTGACATGAGCTCCACGCCCAGTCGTTCTGATACTCCAGCACAGAACGATCTCCCTGCTGCCTCGCAGATTCAGACGCCTAACAGCCAGGACTTCTTACGTTATCTTCAGGAATTTCAGAAATCGCAAGGTTCCCGCAACACATTGCAACCACAAGACCAGGTTCGCTCACAGACGATGTTGCCTGGTAGTACGATTTACAATCCGGTTCAGCTTCACGTTCGTCACGTATCACAGAGCTCGTCAGTCGGCAATTCACCATCGTCAGTATCACAAGTCCAGAGTCCTGCGCAATCATATGGTAGAATCCAGCCTCCTACTCAAAGCACACTGCAGGTTCCGCTGCCCAGCAAGCCGATGCACAAGATTCTTACTCAGGTGTCGCCATGTATTTCCCCTCAGACTCCGATCCCATCGCAGAGCAAAACGCAGCCACCCGTGCAAGGCACACCACGTGCTCTGCAGCCCGGCAAATTGACACCCTCACGTCCGCCTCCAACACTGAAACAGCCATCTCCTCCTCGTATCTGGTGTCCAGATCTACGAACCGCCACATACCCTTCTCTTCCGCTTCAGGCGCAACCCGAAGAAGAGTTCAACCACCCTCACCAGAAGACACTAGTCGGCAAGACTCAACAGCGTGCTCTAGCAAACATTCGTCCTCATGCGTTTATCGACCACCTCACCATGGATCACAACGCGTGTTTCAAGCCAAAAGTGGCAAGAGTGTTCGACATGCTCTTCATGCAAGCTCTGCTGTTTTACAAGGACAATGTCTTTCTCGTCAGCCCCAAAGTACTGCAAACTCCGTGCTGGGAGCCCCCACAGAGTATCTGGCACGCATGCGATCTGCATAGACCAGAGGCAGTGTCGCCCGTACAGGTCGAAAAACACATCTACAAAGCTTTGAACCTCTTCTCTGATCTCCAGCCCGACGAGGTGGCTTACTGTGTCAACTACAGACGTCATGATTCTGCAGTCAATCTCGTCAGAAACAATGGCAAACTCACTTATGGATGGTCGGTCGCTCTCTCTTTCGATTTTAAGCATGAAACATACGCCTCTCGATTCAGAAAGGTCAGCCCGGATTTGCACGTCGCCTTTTTCAGTGAGAACGAGATCAAGGATCTCAACATGGATCCTGTGTGGAAGGCAAAGGTGCTCGAAATCTTCAGCTTGAGAAGGGGGTCATAGAATGAACATTGAGGCTGGTGAGACGAAGCAACTTTCTTGAACGAACGAGGTAGCTACAAAATTGGGATTTGACGTTGGTTTGGTTTTGGGGTGTTTTGCAGCATTAAGATACCCTCTCTAGCTATTCTAGCAAAATACTGAACCTGATCGCCTACTTGTGCATACGGGGTAGTTGCGCGCGGCAGAAAATTGACATAACACACTACATACATATTCTTTGATCTTGAAAACGTAGTGCATGATAAACAGACTGTTTAAGTATACCTATCTGATTTTTGTAATATCATATGTACTATGCATAATGTTATATACCATAGGTCAAAACAACGTTTTATACTAATAAACTATATCTAGATATAGCTGATACAAACCTCCCTGTATGCCAAAGTATATAACTCATGTAGCTGTGAAAATGCATAATACTAACAAGAAACAGAATAGTATCCACTAAGAGGCGACAAATCATAGACTCTCTGTAGACATGCCTATGTCTTAAAAAAGACTGTGTCTTTTTATAGCATATACTCTACTCTCTGCGTCGTCGGAGTACCATAGATTTAATTAGGAGTTACAGACTTTGTCACACGGGAAGGAAGCAAGGCTACTATAGTACATAATATTAGGCTGGTTTGCTATCTGTATGGTTTAATAGTCATCTATAATGCTTAGTAGATATGTAAAGGGTTTTGTAATTATGCTTAAAGCACTATTTTCTTATAAAGCATTAAAAAACGATTAGAAAAATAGTAGTATAATCTTGAAAATGATTTCAAGCATAGAGTAAGAGCTTACTAGATGCTTCGAGTACTATAACAATGCATGGTTGTAAAAGTTCATTGCAACAACTTTACAGCAAAGTTGTAGTTTGCGCACGACTTCCCCATATGCGCGACTAGATAATGATTCAGACTCAGTATATCACGTCTTTTCAGACTCTTCGATTGTGCTTTCCGCTGTCTTTGCCGCTTGCTCTTCTTGTTTTTGCTTCTTTGCTCGCCGCCATTTTATCCCTGACTTCATTGTCAGCAATAGTGCTGGTGAGTAAGCTATCAACAAGAAAGCTAGTAAGGTGTATGCCCATCCGTTGCCCATCGCTTTGGTCATGGGCACAATGGCTGCTGATGTTGCTGCTCCCATTTCGCAGCGTACGATGTTGTTCGCAGCAGACGCTGTTGCTGGCTTTCCAGGGTAGATATCTACGATCAAGATGTTGTAGACTTGGAAAGCAGCAGTAAGAGCGTAGCCCATGACAAACAACAGTATGATTGGTCCCGCCAAAGACACGTGTTTGTCCATTACCCAGCCGTAGCCTAGTATAGTCAATGAACCTAGGTAAAATAGAGGCATGGCGATTTCTAGACGAGCTTTTTCCAATGGAAACTCTGTCATGTCTTGTTGCTTGTTCTTTACGAATGGGAAGCCATTGAGTTTGGCATGTCTGCGATAGTTCCAGTCCACAGCTTTTCCTGTCGTAAAGGCTGAGACAATACCTCCGACTCCGAAGGGGATGAACATGAGCGCAACTTGCATATCGTCAAAGCCATATACGCTTCGGAAGGCCGTTGAAGCGCCAGTGCTGACGGCATAAAAGCAAGACAAGGTCAGACCAGAAGCGACTAGGATTAAAGCTGACTCCAAGTCTGCAAGAACTACCAGCGTAGATAACGGATTCGGGAACCTGAGTCGATATTTGTTGCGCAGTTCCTGTTGTTTCTTCTCATCGACGTGCAGTCCAGCCTTCTCTCGGTTTTCATGTCTGATCTTGTCCGTGATGTTCCAGTTGAGCTTGGGTGGCGGTATGGAGCCATCGCCAACCACATTCCTGCAAGTTTCTGGGAAGAAAAGGAACAGTGGAATGAAAAAGACTCCTCCAAAAGCCAGCAGAAACCAGAATATGCCATGCCAGTTCCAGTACTGGCTAAGCAAGCCTCCTAGGATGGGAGATAAAGTTGGTCCTAGGATTGAGCTTACAGAGGCAAAGGCGACATAGCTTCCACGCTCGGCAGATGTGATAGTGTCACCCACGACTCCATTGGCTAGTGCAATGGTGCCACTACTGCCACCACTCTGTAAACAACGAAGGACCAATAGCGCTGCATAGTTGTTTTGTAAAGCCAGGCCAAGGTTTGCGGCCGAGTAAATGATGAAGCAAGCGATGTAGGCTGGTCTTCTACCGGCTCCATCGCTGAATCCTGCGGTCAGCATAGGAGCCAGTCCTTGTACAATCATATACGTCGTGACTGTAAGATTGACCTTCGTTGATGTGATGCCCAAGTCGTCCGCTATCGTGTTTAGGGCTGGATAGTAGATAGATCCGCTTAGTGGAGAGAAGAAGCCAGCAAGTGATGCCGTGAAGACGATCAGCTTCTTCTGCGTTGGCGAAAATATAGAGTACAGGTCGCCATCATCGGAAGGCTGTTCGATCGCTGAAATAGAGTTCTGATTGCCCTTTTCGTCGGTTCCAAGAGGTTCTATAGGCGCGGCATCCGGGTCTGATGATATCTTGATATCTTCTTTCAGAGCCTCCTGCTCACGTTGGTGCTGTATTGCGGTCATGTCCAAGGCGGGGTGATCTGAGTATCCATGAAGAACTTGGTGAATGAAATTCGATACAACAATGGTCTTTTCCTTCCAGCAAAGATGACAGGCTAGACACGCGCCCGGAATGTGATGTCGAAGCGGCGTAATCAACAACAGAAATAAAAAAGTCCTAGGTAGATATGGTTGCTGATTAGGTAGTCCAGCGGGGCGAGTTTGGTGTGGCGGCGTTAAAGATCGTCTGTCCGAAGTCCGCTCGGAAGACTACCACAACCAGATCCAGATCTGGAAGGTGCAGTTGCCAACGTGGATATAGGGCAGTAAGGCTCTGTCAGAACCACTTCAGCATTCTAGCATTCTAGCGATCTAGCATGTCCAAATTGATAAAAGCACGATGCCCTTCGTTATTCAAGAGTAAAGATTGGATTTGTTACGACCTCTCTCTGTGTTTCTAGAACTGCAAGATCCCAATACAATGACCCAGCGAGTTACCGCTTAACAGGCCAGTCTTTCGGGCAGTATCCCGTCGATGAAAGGAAGGATGCGTTGTCCGTGAAGATGCTGAAACCCGATCGAATTTCGGCAATGCACTACTGGTACACGGGCGTTCCTCTCAGCTCGAGCAACAACGTCGGATTTGTCCAGAATCAAACTGGTCGACTCACTGACAAGTCGCGAGTCCAAAGGAGATGATACGATGACATCTCGTCGTTTCAGATGTTGTTTTCTGGACTCGATTCACAATTCTGTGCGCAACGCTTAACGGCTGTCTATTACCGCCACATACGTATTACTGTTTCTGGCGAGATGACATCCCAATTTTTCGAGGAATCTATCCATGCCCGCTAACTTCTCAAGTACTGGAGTCTGTAGCGCATAGCTATCGACTTTCATATTATCTTCGAGATTTGAGCAGCATCCATCAACTGGTTCTCTGGATCTGACTGCATTTTTGCAAAGCTCATATGCATCTGGCCGCAAGCTAAAACATATGACAGGTCGCCGAAGAGGGCCAACATATCGTGGGCAACTACTGATCATCAAATTTGGTATCAGAAGTTAGGTAAGTCCAAATAGATGGTTGTGGATGCGATATATCAATCAAATATGACAGGGTCACACTTCCTCTTGGCAACTCATGGACATCTATGTCGTTGCGAGGAACGGATAAGTTCGGCCTACAACTTGCCTCAGTTTGCTTCTGGTTCAGGTCAGTGATGTTGCGCGTAGCGGAAGTCCCGGAGGCATGAAGGTCACGTGAGCAATACGCGGTCTGAGTACACCGAGGTAACCTACAACCGCATGATGAAAACACGTCTTTCTTCTCAAGCAGTCTGAAACAAGCTCTGCTCTACTTCGATCCTTCTAAGAATTCTGAAATTCTCTTCTGAATCAATCGCAATGGCTAAAGGAAGCTGTGCCTGCGGCGAGGTCAAGTTCGAGTACCAGGGTGAACCAGCAGGAAAAGTAAGGGTCTTGGAATGCTGCAGAGTACTTGGCCAAGCACAATTTACTGATCGCGAATAGGGCGCCTGCCACTGTATTCCTTGCCGAAAGACATCTGGTCAGTGAAACCAAAGCTTCTCAAGGTGCCGAACACAATGGCTAGTGCTCGCGTCATATCTCGTCCTGTACGGATTGGCTTCCGAGTAACAAGCATTCTCAAAACAACATTGCTTCGATTGACCGGCGCAACATCGATTATGTGTCGAGCAAAGTCATGGTGTCGTCGCCTTTCGATCTCACCAAGCTGACTGTGCCTTCACTCCAGGTACAACCAACTCATATAACCTGATGATCCCAAGCGACAAGTACAAGATTCTCTCGGGCTCTCTCAGGACCTGGACGAGAAAGGGGGACACCGGCAAGGGTGTCACATACAACTACTGTCAGAACTGTCCTACCATTCTTTACGTGACAGGTGAGGCCATTCAGGGTATCAACATCGTGAAGATGGGCACTCTTGACGATCAGGAGGACATTGAAAAGTTGGGTAAGCCTGGTCTCGAGCTCTACACCAAGAACCGTCCCCAGTGGTGTGATGCCATTCCAGGTGCTCAGCAGATGGAAGCAGGCCGTAGCTCCTGAGTCAAAGTGGGACAGAGCGATGGCTTGTATTAGTATCGCTCGGATTTGGAACCCTTTTTGGATACTGTATAGCTTTGGAGCTCCTTAGATAGTTTACTACAAGTCAATGTCATCACCTTCACGCAGATAATACAGCGATTTTGTCTACAGTTCCCTGATGATGTACGCTTGAGTCAGTTCAGGGATGAGGCTTGGTGTTGTTAGAGTTGGTCCGGACAGATAGGAAAGCTTATACGAAGTTACGAACAGTGTACGTACCATAAGGGGACTCTGTTAAGCATAAGGACTACTAGATCTAGAACTGCACTAACCAATATCCGATTTATCTTCGTGACCAGTGCCCTACAACGTCTACTCTAGGCCTATGCCGTCAGGAGGGTTGGCTCAAGATTAGATCGGACGTGCCGAATGGTTTATTGCTGACTTGGAATTGGATGTCGAAGACTTGAGGAAATGGACAGAGACTCGCTTATCATCAGCCACCCTACGGTATCGCAAGACAAACTTGAACGACACGACGTAGAAAAAGACAAACGATTGTCTTTTTCTCTCGATAATGCTCTGCGTAACCGGAGCTCTATTAGAAGCCTTTCCGAGGATTTTTTCGTATTGAGTAGGTGGCAGTCGTACATGTACTCCGTCACACTCGGTTGGCGTGGGAAAAGGCCATCGGTTGGACTGAGCTTCCTGCATGACAGTTGAGTCCGCGTGCCGCTGCCGCATGCGTAGTATATTGATCGGAAACACTCGAGGGGAGCCAGCCTTCGAGTCGACCCACCGGCGGCAAGGATTCGTCGCAGAAGTGCCATTCGGAGCTTGTTCTCTTGAGATGAAAACCAGCCAACCAGCTCTGCAGAACTCGATACCGGGAATTGCCAGCGCAGACTCGCAAGCGTCAACGCCCGCGCCGCCAGGTGGGCCCAGCGCACTGTTGAATTGCGATGTTCAGCCCATCGGTGCCATGACTTGGCCTACGAGATAGGCAGATCTTGGGGAAATGGGGATGCTCCCATGAGCTTGGTTGAACGCGTCGAAGCTTTGTCTTAACTCTCTACTTTGCGACGTTTGCGAGATTGCTATCTACAGCGGAGATGTTCGTGCCAACCTAGTGCTCTTCACGTGCAAGGTGCCATGTTTTTCTTCTCCGGTGGTCGCGTAGAAGGAAAGAAGATGAGCCGTTCCGTCCAAACGTTTTGTCCACACATGGTCGTCGGTCGCATGCGGGGCAAGCCTCAAGACTCAAGGTTGGTGCCAGTTTTATCGATTTTTTCCTTCGTGAGAGGCCAGCTGAGCCGCGGCTTTTCCTGTTCCGGAGCTGCAGATATGGACGATGCTCTTGCATGCGCTGAGGGCATGGTTCGTTCAGACTCCACCGACGTGAGACGCAGCCATGTCAAGATTTTCACTGCAGCGTGAGAAGACGGGTATGATCTAAGTTGAGCAGCCTGGTGCTACAGCACGTCGATCAAATATTCCAAAGAGAATCTTCGACCGAAAGATTGGTACAAGGCAATGCAGGGCAGTTGGTGCCCCTATCAGCGGGAATTTTGTCAGCGATGCCTTGGTGCACGATTCACACATCGGAGACGGTTCAGGACTAGAGCGGCGGGCCGCCATACGCCGTCGTGAGTGCGAAGCTGTGAGGTACCGAAATGTGGTTGATCTAGACGCATGGCACGCAGCGTACGCCTAGATATATAGTTTAGACCATGTCCGCCGATCCGCAACTTGGGTGACGCACGGATTTGTCTCCAACTTATTATCGCCCTTGTGCTCCTGTCCGACCTCGTTCTTCCCACCTCTGCTCATCCATACTCCTTGCGTCCACAGCTACAATTCGCCTACAACAAGGCCAATTCGCTCCTCCGCCACCTTATGAACTAAAGCCTCCTGTTGAAGCCTTCCCCGCGATAGATCTCGTTAGATCCGAATCCTTCGAGCCTGTGCCTCATAATTTAGCGGTCTTGGATCGCCGAGCCTCAAAAATGCCGTCCTTCGAATCATCAGAACACGACGTGTCTCCCCTCTCGTCGCCTTCCCTTTCGCGTGTCAACAGCAGGAACAGTGCTGTCTCATCTTTGGATATTTCTCCTATTTCTTCGCCAGTCTTCTCACCCACTCAACTGTCGAGCTCTGGCCATGGAGCACCAGCTTCAGACACTGCGACAAACACCTCATACGAGCGCTCTTTCACCGACGCAGATGACTGGTTTGGACGCTTCCGTGAAGATCTAGATATCTCTGATGAGGTTCCTGACCGCAAAGATCTCGCTGTCGCCGGACAGATCCCTGTGTACGATGGCAATGGAAACTCGCGACTCTTCAGCACTTTCTTCACTGGTCTGGATGCTATTGGCGACAGACAGTTCATCATTTTTGTGCGACACTTTTACTGCGGCGTAAGTCTTTTGATCCAGTACCATGCAGAATCCTGACTAATCTCTGTTCCTGCAGGCCTGTCAAGCTTACATGAAAGCCATTGCCGAGGCCATCACCATGCAGGCTTACTATACCATGCGCGTTCCCACAAACATCATTGTCATTGGCTGCGGTTCACCATCCATGATTCCTTTCTACAAGCAGACTACTGGCTGTCCCTTCCCTATCTTTGCCGAACCCACACGCAAGCTCTACAAAGCCTTGGGCATGACACTCACCCTCAACCTGTCCGGCCCTAAGAGACCAGAATACATGAAGGACATTTCCTTCAACCAGTGGCAGATCAAACAATGGACGACAATGGCAAAGCCACCCAAGGGCAACTCACGCTTCAAGGGTGGTAACTTGCTCCAGATTGGTGGTGAATTCTTGTTCCAGGATGGCCAGGTCGTTTGGTGCCATCGTATGAAGAACATGCGTGGTCACGCCGAGGTCGATGTTGTCAAGCGTGTCTTGGAGTTGGATGATTGAACTGTTGCACCTCGCAACCCGCTCGCACTTGTGCTCCTTCAATCCGTCGACTCAACCCAGCAAACCCCTCAGTAACACACCACCCAGCAAGATCAAGATCGCAAAAAGCACACGCCCGGCATGTCAGAGCCGTGCAATCTTCGGACAGATCCCTCAGACCAACATCTTGTTTACCACAATCTTACGAGAAAACGCCATTTCCTTTGTTTCTCCTCTTTTATAGAGCCTTGTTTATTTCTCCTGTTCTCTGTTGATATATTCTGTTTTTAAGAGATACCATAGCTTCTACTTCTCCTTTTTTTTATTTTCACCCTGAATATACTGAGATTTACTATCTATTCCGCCTCTTCCGATTATATTGCTTTGCTACTCTTTTTTGTTTTACCTTATACATGGTTTCGAATTGATGATTGCTTTTTTTGATGTATTGGAGGGTGATGACATACTGTTCATATTGCTTGTTTGTACGTCTTGTTTCAGCCAAGTCATCTCGCTTCTAGGGCGAATGCAGCATTGACGAAGTATGACGATAGGTTCGAAACAGCAATCGTTGACACAACAGCGTTCACATTGGTCTTGTTCAGGAGTGAGAGTGGATACAGGTGAAGTAATTTTGGGGGGTATCGTGCATTTTGTCGGGCTCATTCATAGTATTATGCCTGCTCTGAGCTTCAGCAGCTCGTACAAAGATGTGCTCATGCTTTCTTGAGGTTCATCAGAAGTCGTCACTATCTCTTCTCTTCTTTCCTCTGCCACTGCCAGCTCCTGCGCCAGCCTTTCTTCCTCTGACTACGCCCTTCTTGGGAGCGTTTTCCTCGTCTTCAGAGTCATCGCCATTGGCACCCTTTGCTGGGGCATCTGGCACTCTGCCGACGATGTCCCTGAGGTTGTCGAACTGTTCGTCTTGCATTACCGCAGACTTCATGTGCTGTGAGAGAACGCGCTTAGAGCCACGCTGTTTTGCGACGCCAGCGCTGGCCGAGATGAGCCGAATCATGAACAGCTCGAGTGCTTTGGCTACAAACCATGTTAGTGAATGAGTGATGTAATTGAAAACAGGAAATACATACCCATTACGACTGGAGTGACTTGAGCCACTTTGCCCACATCCTCATCGGCCTGCATGATGCGCTTTATCCTTGCAGTCGGGAACTTTGTCTTGACTTCAATGCCGCCAGTGTCCATCTTCTTCATTGGAGTTGGAGGGGCAGCACCATTGCCGGCCTCGCTCTTTGGCTTTCTACCCCGACGAGCAGGTGTTTGTGCTGCAGGTTGTGGTTCCCACGCGGGTTCCTCCTCCTTGACGTTGCCATTGTCGTAGTTGTAGCTTCCGACCTCGGCAGGCGTGCGCACACCCCTGTTACGGGTTTGAACAGGCATCTCGGGGTAGGAAGGATATTGTTGTTGGTAGGCTGGCTGTTGACCGAAGCCGAATTGTTGTTGTTGTTGTTGGTAAGGATCGGATTGATATGACTGCGAGGGCTGTTGTAGGGAGTCGTGGGCGAGTGTGTAACCTGACTGCTGGGGAGGATATGTTTGTGGAATGTGCTGCTGCTGTTGGTGCTGGTCCAGGCCAAAGCTTGAATGAACAGGTATTTGCTGCACGTAGGAGTGTTGAGGTTGTTGTAATCCAGAGAGATCAGGAGATTTGGGAACGTATTGATCCTGGCCTTGAGGAGAGACAGGTTGATAGGCGGTCAAGTCTGGAGAGCGAGGCGCGTATCCGGACAATTCGGGAGACCGAGGAGCATATGACTGGTCCATGTGAAGTTTGTGGGAATGAACAAGGCGACAATCAGTAGCTCAATGTGATACGAAGCCCTGGCCACAAGGGCTCCCGAGCGACAGCAATTGGTTTGGCAAACAGGAAGTGACGACCAGAATTTATTCACAGCTCCAACGCGCTGCTTGCTTGATTGGGTGGAAAGAGCGACGGACAGCAATCGATAAGCGGGCAGATCGTCTTGGCGGTGGGGTGGAAATGTGTGAGTACGAGTGCGGATATCTGAGAACAGAAGGAGGAAAATTCGCAAGCCGAGCTCTCGAGCAGCAGGTGCGACAGGCTTGTACTTGTAGGAGCTGGAGGCCCAAGCCCCTTCCGCCGGCCGCTAAATTTTTGATGTTTGCTCCCGTCATCACGTTCCTCCACATCCTACGCGTTCAAGCTTGCTTCAAACGCGCCTGACCATCGATTGTCTTGCCTTTTCCCTGCTACTCTTCATAACGAATTCGAAAGCCTTTTACACATTTGTCTCATTTGTCCCAATAATTCATAACGCAGGTCTATGTTGTAGTTGAAAGATAAGACCAACATGTGAATGAACTTGGCTTGCCAACATGTCGCGTCTATTATACTCTTGCTTCCTTTTATGTATCCCTTGTGTACGATCCATCGGCCATCTTGCCTTCTCCAGTGCCCTCCATGGCCCAGGTCTCGATCAAACCACACTTAGGGTCCTCATCAGGCCAGCCTCTACTTCTGCGCACAGCTAGCACTGCTTCTCTGACGCGCATCGTACACTCTTTTCGCAAGCTGACAGCTTCTGCTCCATGCATCAACTGTTCATCACTAACGACACCGAGCTCATCGCTCTCTGCTCCTCGCTTCACTGCCTGTTGTTTCAAGGCTGCCCATCTGTCTCTTAAATCGCGGAATGCATCTCCTGTATCGATCTTGTCGCCAAATGTGACGCAAACGTCTTTGTTTCCTCGGGGAATTGGTCGCGGAAACCCACGACTTTCGTGCATGACTGAATCAAATCCTTCGATGAATATGGGCACAAGATCTGGTGCAGGCTCTGCTTCGAGAATCAAGCGTGAGACGCCCCATTTGAAATAGCGCATGGTCTTGTCCTCTTTCTGGTGAACCCTGCCTTCAGGGAAAATGTGAACCCAGGCGTGTCTTCTCGAAGCATAAGCCGAAGGGGCAGGGAAAGTGTCGTGACCGTCGGTGCTGTATGTCAAGTGTGCGCCTGAGAAGGGGTCGGTGAGATCAGGGCTTCGCAATGAGTGCGATGCAGCGGTAGCGGTAGGAGCGTCGAAGGGGCCTCTGGAGAGAAGGCGAATGGCTTGGGTCATGGTAGGTTGGAACAAGCCGCCGTACGGTGAATGCGCCAGACGGTGCATTGGAAGAGTGTTGCCGAGACTGAAGAACAACGAGGTGAATCTGAAGGGACAGTCAGATGGCGTCGTTGCGATGGTGCGTCTCGCAGACGTACTTGTTCTGGAAAGCCAGATCATGGCTGGCAAGACCCCAACGAACATTGTTCGGATCCCAATGGTAGCTGTATGGCAGGATGCCCCACATGATAGGATCATCCATACTATGAGCTGCTGTCAGCTTTCGAGGTAGAACTAGTCCTAAGCAAGCATGTACGTACGTACACGCTAGTATGATTTGAAACTGGAAGCAATCAGTCTTGGACCTCTCGCAAAGCAAAGGAAATGATAGATACCGGTTATGAGACCCTTGGTCCTGCCATTCACGTCTGCGCGCTCATCAAGGAGGCGCATAAACTTGTCATAGCCCTTCACCTCGAGCCTGTTCAGGCCAACAAGGAAGGTACGACAGAGGAAACCGGTAGCACCTGTGATGAACGAAGAACCCGTTCGCCAGAGCAGCGACGGTTGATCGGGGGCATCTGGAGCAGCCATTGCTAGTCAACAAAACTCAGAGCATGACAGTGCGAAGGGCAAAGAAGCAATCGGCGAGGAAGAACATTATTTAGCATTCCAAACTTAGACCAACCACTGGCCCACGTTGTCCCGCGCCCGCCTTGCTCCACACATTTCCTATGACCGCATCCTTTTCGCGCTCGCGATCCATCGCTTTTCTTCCGACTAAACTTGTATACCATCATGTCGCACAGTACGTCGACTTCTTATTTTTCTGTAGTGCTCAACTGATATCCCACAAGGTAAGCATAATACGTCGCTCGCCTTCTTCACGGCCCACGAGCGTGCCGAATTAAAGACGACTTGGGGAAGCCAATCTACACGACTCACCAGAGATTCATTTCTACCCTTCGGCTCCTGTCGTCTCTGTCTGTTGCCCGCTCGCGATCCCGTCTCTTGCCCCTCCCACGGCCATCTATTCTGCCGAGAATGTGCTCTCTCGAATCTACTCGCCCAGAAGAAGGAGATCAAGCGCCTTGAAAAGGACTACGTACAGAAGAGACAAGAGGAAGCCGAAAGACGAGAGCAAGAGAGAGAACAAGAGAGGGAACGTGCCGTTCAAGACTTTGAGCTTGTTCAACAAGGTCTGAACAGCAAACTCGGCTCCAGCAATGCTGCTGCCAGACACATCATCGGCCGCGAAGCCGGCAAAGTTATTGTCGAGGAACAGAACCCAGACAAAAAAGGCACCAAGCGCAAGTTAGAGATCGACGAAGACGAACTCATGCGTCTCGGTGGCCAGAACACCAAACTGAAGAAGGACTCTCAGAACCCCCTCGATCAGAAAGCTGCTACCTCCTTCTGGATCCCTTCCTTGACTCCCTCAAGCACGACTGCTGCGACCAAACCGACAAAGTCAAATCCACAATGTCCAGCATCATCTCCTGACAAGCCCCACGACTTTTCTCTAAAAGCGCTCGTCTCTGTCCAATTCACGGAAGAAAAGGCCGAGGGATCCGACGAGTCCGTCCGCTCATGTCCCTCATGCAAGAAGGCACTTACCAACGCGACAAAAGCAATGTTAGCTAAGCCTTGTGGTCATGTTGTTTGCAAGCCTTGTGCTATGAAATTCATGAAACCCTCCGAGAAGGACGCTCACGATGCAAATGCAGAAGTCGGCGTTGTAAGATGTTACGTCTGCCAGACCAACGTCACTGAGAAGAAGCGTGAGAAGAAAGATGGCAAGGAGGAGAAGGAGAAAGTCAGACCAGGCGTAGTAGAGATCAGTTCAGAGGGCACCGGATTCGCCGGAGGAGGCAACAACATGGTCAAAAAGTCCGGTGTAGCGTTCCAGGTCTAGAGCAAGCTCCTGCTGGTCATGGTACGCTCGCGAGTCACGCCCATGAATAGTTCTCAATTCGGCCGTTTACAACTACGAAAAAGAATCGCAATGCCAAGTCGCTTGTGAAAATGCTTGTCGAGTTGCTAAAGAACGACCCTATAAGTACTGCGTTCAGAGGAATTCCTTCATGACCAGTGGTAATAGCGCATGTTGCAATCATTCTTGAATACAGTAAGGTGAAAGGCAGGTCATCAAGCACAATTGACAAAATCGATCAAAAATGATTTTCGAGAAGCTCGATCTGAGCATAGCGAAATCTGATGAACTGACTCTGCGACAAATATTCAACCAAACGACGTCATAACTGACAATATTTTGACCCACCTCTCCACGCAATATCCAGCATTGGCAGAACAACCTGTTACTTCACAGTTTTCTTGTAATGGATGCCGCGGAAAGGCGACATCATACTGGCCCCAGGCATACGGCCAAATATACATGATTCTGGTGTAGGTATCGCCGAGCGGCTCTAGGCATAAATATATGATTCGCTCCTTTGTCGTTTTAGGTTCCGAACTTCTGTGAGTGACGACTCTGTATATTGTACTCTCGATACATTATCAACATCTGAGGCCCACGAACTTGACATTGACCTAACGAGAGACAACATCATATTCCTAGCTCAAATGGCGTCTCGAAGGCGAGAAAATCAAGGAGGAAGCAATGCAGCCAGCGACCTGAGCCATGCAACAACAGCGACGAATGGCTCCAATGGGAATCTCGAAGGCAGAATGAAGGATCTGGAAAAGCAAGTCGCACACCGGAAGCCTCACAACCATAGACGTATATCAGATGTACCACCGGAAGGCACAGACAAACAAATCACTCTTAAAGAGCGATTGAACCAGTAAGTGCTGGAAGTATTCTTCTGGCGCTTGCAAATCTTGCTGACTGATTACAAGTTTCACATGGGCATGGTTTACATTGACCATGAGCACAGGAGGCTTTGCGACCCTGCTCTCAGTACAGCCGCACACTTTTACTGGCATCTTGACCATCGGAACCATAGTATACATCTTCGACATCGTGCTATTCCTCTTCCTCTGTGCAGGCATCACAGCTCGATTCATCATGTTTCCTGGGACTTTTCACAAGTCTCTCAAGCACCCCACAGAGGCTTTGTTCTTCCCAACATTCTGGCTCTCTCTGCCGACTATCATTGGAGGCATGAACAACTACGGCGCTGCCCATGTTGGTGAATGGCTGATCGTGGTGCTTCGTGTTCTGTTTTGGATCTATTTTGCTTGTACTTTACTCGTCGCCATCTTCCAGTATTGGTACCTTTTCATGGCAAAGCAATTACTGGTCAAATCTATGGCTCCCTCATGGATTTTACCCGTATTTCCTGTCATGCTGACTGGAACACTCGCAAGCATCATTGCTAGTAACCAACCGCCGGATCAGAGGATGCCCATCATTGTCGCGGGAGTCGCGTGTCAAGGACTGGGCTGGACAGTCGCAGTCATGCTCTACGCAGTCATGCTTGTTCGTCTGTTTGAATACGGCCTTCCACCACCGAACGCACGACCTGGCATGTTCATCTGTGTTGGACCCCCTGGCTTCACAATCTTGGCCCTGATTGGCATGTCGAAAGCATTACCCGAGGGTTACGGCTATTTCGCCACCAATCCCACTGCAATCCCAGCCTTGCAGGCAGTCGCTCTCTTCGTGTGCGTTTTCATCTGGATGATCGGCTTCTGGTGGTTCTGCATCGCTGTCGTCAGTTTGCTCTACGGTGCCAAGAAGATGTCGTTCTCTCTTGTCAATTGGGCACTTGTGTTCCCTAACACTGGCTTCACCATTGCAGTCATCGATATCGGTGAGCAGTTTCAGAGCCAGGGAGTCATGTGGGTTGGAAGTATAATGAGTATTTTTATCTTCATTGCTTGGTTCTTCACCATCATCTTCCATGCCAAGGCAGTGCTTACAAGGCGTATGATGATGCCTGGCATGGATGAAGATCAGGGCGAGGAAGATGAGACTTGAGCTTTTGAGGGCTTCATGCTAGGCGCTTTTGTTGTTTTGTATAGCGATGGTTATATGGTAGAAATAATCCATAGATTAGAACACATTAATAATTGAGCAGTTTTCATCTTTGACAGAACGCATCACCCTCCACCGCAGTCTCTCGATGGACCTCTTCCGAGATTGCAGATAGTTGTGCATCTCTACAGTATCAGCATGGACCGAACAAGAACCAAGGGATGCAATATATGTGATAGGGACGACCTCACATGTGTACTGGCATTTGCCATCCTTTTCCCCATCCTAGTGACGAGCGAGGTGTCAGAGCAGTTATTAAATTGCAAGGAGTAAACCTGGTTGCATGTCTGTTCAGTGAGAGACCTCGCGGGGGAGTAAGTGTAAACTCGATTTCATGCTCACGACAAGCGATAATTGCATCCTCGGTTTCAGCCAGAGATGCGAGCACACACATGCCAAACAATATATCTGTGACCCTCAAATCATGATACTAATTTATATTATAACCCTACAATCGATTTTTCAAGGGCCAAAGTCATAAGTAAGATCATGATCGAGTTTATAAGAATTTGGCAGGGTCGTCCCACCAGCATCACCAATTTTTCTGTCATATCCTAACGTATATCAACTACACCATGACCGAGTTATGCGAAAGTTTGTTATACGACTCTTTGTGTCAATCTTTGCGTCTGGTGTAGGCAGCGCAATGATGTTTCTCCTGAGATAAAGAAAAAAGATAGTAGCCTGACAGAGATACGATCAAGGATTACAGAAGGAGCGATTGGTGCATCAGAAATTGTTGACAATGATTTGTGAATAATTTAAATTTTCGTAGGTCTATTGAACCTGAACATTAAAAAAAAGGCCGCTATTGCCTTGGAAAAGGGGTCGTTAAACTATAGTACAAGTGAAGATATCAGTCGTGAGTGGGTTCCGCTTATTTAGCATCCTTCTTGGCCTTCTCGACAATATCTTGGGCCTTGTTGGACTGCTTCTCAAGAACCTTCTTGAGCTCCTCCATGGTCTCGTTCAAGAGCTTCTCGCCCTCAGACTTATGCTTCTCGGCGACCTCCTTGAGCTGCTGGAGCTTGGGGAGGATCTCACCACCGTTGGGGATCATCTTAAGGTACTGGTCCATACCGCCGAAACCCCATTGAGAGCTGAGCTGAGAACCCTTGGACTTGGCCTTGTCGACAGCTTGGTTGACGTAGCCCTCAAGATCGCCAGTGTTGCCGGAGTCCATGCTGCTCTTCACCTTCTCAAACAGCTCCTTGGCATTGCCTTGCTTGAGAGCATCGGCGTTGTTCTCAATGAGCTCCTTGACCTTGGGGTTCTTGTCAAGGTAGGGCTTGGCCTGCTCAAGACCCTTCTGCCATGCTTGGTCACCAAGCTTCTTGACCTGTTCGACCTTCTCCTCGACGATCTTGCGGGCCTTGTTGATGTTGGCAGCGCTGATGCCACCACCCATGATCTCCTTGACCTGGTCCCAAGTTCTGTCAACCTCTTGCTTGACCTCAGGGCCGTATTGGTCGCCCATGGACTTGAGCTGCTCGATTCTGGGACCGAACGACTCCTTCAGTTGAGGGTGGTTGTCCATGAGATCTTGAGCAGCGTCGGCTGCCAAGGCACCAATCTTCTTGGACAGGTCGCTAAGAGCCTCCATAGCCTTGTTCAAGCTCTCACGGCTGAGGCCAGTCTTGGAGATGTCTTGGAACTCCATGTAGGTCTGTCTGATGATCTTGTCGACATCATCCTTGTGGTTCTGGCGAAGGGTGTCGAGGTCCTTGAAGGCAGTGTCGATGTACTTGCGACCACCAGGGATCCAGGCAACGTATGAGTAAGCGAACTCCTTGACGTAGTTGATGGCCTCGTCAGCATCGGGAGTGGTTTCTTGAATCTTCTTGCTCATGTCATTGTAGTAGTAAGCAGCATCCTTGGCGGCGCTGTTGACCTTCTTGGACATGCGACCAGCAGGGCTCAGAGAGTAGATGGTGTAACCGACAACGGCGACGGCAGTACCGCTGGCAAGACCAGTAATGACATGAGAGTTGGTGCCACTTGATGAACCAGTGGAAGAGGACTGGAAGCGAGCCTGGGTGTTGCGGGGAACTCTCGCTGAGCGAAGAGTCCTGGGGATGGAAGAGCGAGCAATTGGTCTAGCGGCGTACATGATGGAAAGTGAATATGATTTGATGATGGAGAAGAAGATTGTCAGGAACGAGAGGGACTTAGCAGTTTTATAGCATCAAGACAGTTCTGCAACAGTGACCGCAGAGGCCTAGGAACTGAGAGCTTGGACCCCATGACGCATGTATACGCTAATAGCTCTGGCTGCCATGATGAAAATGTGTGGACTCGTCCCCAATTGTGGGTATTCGCTTTGAGCCACAACGGGCCTGGCATGTCCAGCGCATCGGACAGCAGTGGAAGATGTCGGAAAGACTTGAGATATACTTCTTGCTCTTTGAGGCACATGAACGTGAACGAGAAATAATATATCCAAGTGACGTACACGCTGTAGCTCCGCGCCTTTCTCCACAACCCCGCGCACATCGGCGGGTGTCGATCAGCGGAGGACGCCTTCAGCTTCAGGGATCTTGCGACCTTCTTTCTCTGTTTCCCTGCCCGTTGTTTCCTTGTCACCGAACTTCCAGCACCGTCTAGCTCCCAACACCGTCAGACTTCGCTCACACAAGCTTGCTGCACTATCTCGCATACTTATTTCATCATTTACACCCTTCGTCAGCCATGTACTCACGCCGCCTCGTCTCACGCTTGTCGTCGTTGGGCACCTCAAGCCTGACACGCCCTCTGTCAACAAGCGTAGCCGTCGCTGCTCCCTCAAGAGCTCCTTCGCTTTCCGACCTCGAGCCCAACAAGGGCCACCTGTTCGACCAGAAATCACAACAATTCCGCGATGACCTGGCTGCTGCCCAGAAGAAGCGTGAGCAAGAAGAGAGTTCGTCAATTCACACATCCCCCGAGTATCTTCACTCTAATTACGAATCGTGTTGACAGAATCAAAAGCACGCGATCAACCAGAGGATGCCAAGAAGGTCGGCCGCCTCTTCAACCTCCTCTACGGCACCCAAGAGGGTCGTGAGATGGACAAGGAGATCGAGCGCAGCTTCAGTCAAGTTCTTGCCCGAGGAAAATACGTCCACAGCATCGTCTTGCACGAGGTAAAGCCCGACAAGGTCGATGAGTATGTCGAGCTCGTCGGTACTTGGTACCCTCGCATGGCCAACATGCCAGAGAATAAGGTTCATCTGGTTGGAAGTTGGCGAACCGAGGTCGGCGACTGCGATACCTTCGGTGCGTCTCTCAGAAACTGCAATTCAACCTATAACACCTTGCTGATCAAAATTCCGCAGTGCACATCTGGGAGTACCAACGTTACGAAGGATACCACGCTTCTCTACACGCCATTCAACACCACCCTGAATTCCCCGAATTCGACCGCAAGCTCAAGTCCCTGATCAACTCGAAGAAGACGTCGCTGATGCAGGAGTTCTCGTTCTGGCCTACAACTGCTCCTCGCAAGCTTGGCGGTGTCTTTGAGCTCCGTTCGTACACCTTGCACCCTGGCAACCTCTTGGAGTGGGAGACACACTGGCGCACCGGTCTGCGTGCCAGAAAAGAAGTCATGGAGGGTGTGGGTGCCTGGTTCGTGCAGATCGGAGATCTCAACACCGTCCACCACCTGTGGCAATTCGCCGATCTCGAAGAGAGACGTTCGCGCAGAGAGCAGAGCTGGAGCGTGTCTGGCTGGGGCGAGACGGTGCACAAGACCGTTCCATTGATCCAAACCATGAAGAGCAGAATCTTGGTGCCTATGCCATGGAGCCCTGTAGCATAGAGAGCTAGCCTCGATGTGAGAGGATCCAAGACGAAGGACACAAACAAGTTACAGCATTCAACGGTTGGGAAACAACAGCATCCATCTAGCGTTCATCTGTCTTGCAGCGAAGGAAGCAGCGGAGTCAGTGCGGGCGCTGTACAAACCACATATCAAGCTCGATTGTTAGGTAGTCAGCACAATTCATCAGTTTTTTTTTTTCATCAAACGATCGTGTCTCGAGAGCTCTCCTCACACGCAGCAGGAAACTTCTCCATGTTGCACGTGTTTTTAACCGATGACGAGGCGGTCTGACCTCAAAAGCAGGATCGTGCACGGCCTTGTTTCCTTGCTTGCTTGGCGCGTTTTTCTCGAGACTCGACACCTCGCTGGCCGTCCTTACTTTCTATTGCTGCTTCTTCCTTTTAGAATTGTATAATTAGACTCGTGGGGAATCACTCAATCATGGTGTACATTCGTCAGGACCGGCTTCCCAAGCTCAAGGAGTACAAGTACTCGGGCGTCGACCACAGCTTGCTGTCGCGCTATGTCTTAAAGCCATTCTACACACACGTCGTCATCGAATGTTTTCCATTGTCTATGGCGTGAGTAAAGCTGAAGCAATACGAGATGACTAAAGATGAATGTTTCTGATACGTGTTTTGTAGGCCAAATCTTGTAAGCTTGCTCTTGGACTCGACCTTACTCGAAACTTGATACATGTACAATGGATGCTGAGAACTATACTTACAGATCACCTTGAGCGGGTTCGGCTTTGTCATTGCAAACCTGATGACAATGTTCTACTACACTCCTGGTATGGATCAGGATTGCCCGTCTTGGGTCTACTATTCCTGGGCCATTGGTCTCTTCACATATCAGACCTTCGATGCCGTGGATGGTAGTCAAGCGTAAGTTTAAGCTTTGTCAGAAAGCATTGAAGCCTTGTAATGCTGATACTCTCCTTACAGACGAAGAACCAGACAGAGTGGTCCCCTCGGTGAACTCTTCGATCACGGAGTGGACGCACTAAACACTTCTCTGGAGGTCCTCATCTTCTCGGCAGCCATGAACTTGGGCCAAGGCTGGAAGACTATGCTGATCCTCTTCGCCTCTCTCCTGACTTTCTACGTGCAAACCTGGGATGAATACCACACCCACACTCTGACTCTGGGTATTGTCTCGGGTCCTGTCGAAGGCATCATCACTCTCTGCATCGTATACGCCTTCACTGGTTACGTCGGTGGTGGCAGTTTCTGGCACCAATCTATGTTGGCTACCTTGGGCATGCCTCGCTACGACTTTATCCCTGCAATTGTCTACGACTTGCCCTGGACGGACTGGTACATGGTCTACGGTGGTGTGGTTCTAGTCTTCAACACCGTCTTGAGCGCCATGAACGTCATGGCTGCCCGCCGTCTGCGCAAGGAGAACCCTATCTTTGCTCTCTATGGCTTGGCTCCCTTCTTCCTTACCTGGATCGTCATTCCCGCCTATCTCTTCCTTCAACCCGTCATTCTGCGTCAGCACATTGTGCCTTTTGTCCTTTACGTTGGACTTGTCAACGCCTACTCCGTCGGCCAGATGATCACTGCTCATCTGACCAAGTCGCCCTTCCCCATGACCAACGTGTTGGTCTTGCCTCTGGTCTTTGGCGTCATCGACAGTCTGGGTCCTTTCTTGCACGAGCACGCTGGCTTTGGTTGGCCTAGTGCTCTGGGCGACGGACAGTACCAGGTTGCCTTCATGTTCTCGTGCCTGGGTCTTGCAGTCGGTGTGTACGGCAGCTTTGTCGTTGATGTCATTGTTACCATTTGTGATTACCTTGATATCTGGTGTTTGACCATCAAGCATCCTTACGTTCCTGAGACTGAGGAGAAGAAGGTTCGTTAAACAGTCGATGGGGAAGCGAAGAGTTGGTTGTAGGTGTCACTCGTGACACATCTCACTGAGTGGATCAGTATGTTGAAGTATCGAACTAGATGGAAGTGGACGTGGAGGACTGTACGAGATACATTATGGAAGCGATGATTAGATAGACAAAGACACGAGAAGCAAGAAAAACGATGTATGGTAATGGTATACGCTTTTTACGATAGAACAACCTAACCTTTCTTTGATGCCCAAGACGCCAATGAACGCCGCATATGATGTTGATAGACAGGGGTATTGACAAACATGCTGCATGTTACTCCGACTCTTCATCAGTTTCAACGTATTCGCCTGTTGAGGCCAGCCTTGTCCATGCTCTTTCGCTCTTTTCATTCTCGCGCACCTCGTCCTCCATGTCATCGTCGACGTCCTGCCTGATCTTGGCTAGCAGCTCAACCTTCTCTTTTCGTAGCGCTTCCATTTGCATCAGACTAGCTCTCTGGACACGCTTCAAAGCAGCAAGTTCGGCTCTGAGCGCCTCATTTTGTTGCTCAAGATTTGGTCCTGAAGCGGATGCAGGTGCGTCAAGAGACATGAAGTCGGCCGAGTCCGAGGCTTGTTCCTCGGCAACCGGAGGGTCAACAGCAACAGGAGCTACAGTAGTGAGAGGGACGGAATCCACAGATTGAGGCTTCGCGGAGCCGTTCCAGCTAGCGAGCTCGGCGAGAGAGTCGGCAAGTAGTGACTCAGGAAATACTGGATGTGTGAGAGCAGCGAGGAATTCTGAATCGATCACAGCAGGTTGTTTCTTTGAGGCAGAGATGTGAGGCATGGGGAGTTGGCGTGAGAACTGCAGGCTCAAGTTATAGTTTCCTGGGACAGCACCGTCAAGGTCGGCCTTGTCGAAGGCGGCGTGTTTGGGCTTGACGATGGTGACTTGACCGAGACGAGCGGGGCGAGCGTCGGGAAAGCCTTGAACAGGCAAGGTAACGAGGTTCGTAACAGGCCCCATCATGGGTGCCGAGGTGAAGGTGGAGGAGTATCGACCGAGAGGAACGTCCCATACCAGAACATTTCCGTTAGCATGGCCAGTCATGAGCATACTGCCGTCGTAGCTGAGAACAGCACTCAAGGCAGCACCTTGATCAGCTGAAGGTGGAGTCCAGCGAGTTTGCGGAGGAGGTTGGACAGGCATGGCGGCTTGGGCAGGATCGTATAGTGGGTGCTGTACCGAGTTGGGATTTGCAGCGGAGAAAGTATCGCTGTAGAAGTCGATCATCTGGACGCTTCCATCGTCGTATGCGGTATAGAAGGCACGATCGGCAGGATCGAGAGCCAGGCATCGAGGGATTTCTGGCAGTAGGACGGTGCGTAAGAGCTGGTTCTCGTGGTAGTCCCAGACTATGCATGACTGATCAGCGCTCGCCGAGACGGCAATGTTGCAGAAGCCAGCGCTGTGGCCAAGGACCAGGGAGGTGATAGCGGCACGGTGACCTGAGAGGGTGTGTAGCGGAGAGTGCTGGCCTTGCAGAGCAGCATTGGTGAAAGAGAGCAACAAAGGCAGCGACCAGACATGAATCGAGGCATCAGCCGAGGCGGACAAGACGAAGTTGGATGTGGGATCGACGACGATGGCAGTGACTTGCTGCAGATGGGCTTGCGATGTGATGACGACGCGACCAGTGTGTGTTTCCCAAGCAAAGATGCGACCAGTCTGGGTGCCCAAGACCAGCACAGTATCGTCACAGGCCAGAGCCAAACATGTTATCCTCTCTTGAAAGGGCACGGTTGCCTCTTGGTTTCCCTTTTCGCGATTGTAGACATTGACGACGGCCTTGTCGGCCTGGGCGGCGAAGACGTGCGAGGGGCTGACGGCCAGACAATTGGGTGCTGTGTTGCTCTTCTTGAAGCTCGCTCTTTGGCCCGAATGCGGTTGGCTCTCAAAGATGGAAATTCCTACATCCTTGATACTGTTGGAGGCAGCTTTGGGCGCGACCGCTGCCGCCGACACGGATGCTGCGAAATGCTCACTGAGCATTGTACAGACAACAGAAGAGGAAAGAAAGTCCAAAGAAGATTGTTTTCATTTGCGCTCCGAAATCTTTACCAGAGAAGTCGCGCAAATTTCAGGGTCCGCGCCAAACCTGTCCTACAGCTTCATTCTCTATTTTCTCTCGACTCTTCTTGCCATCTGGCTATCGAGCACCCAATCTCTTTTGTTTTAGCACTTCAATAAGCTTAGATGATCTATACTTAGTTGCAGATATTACGAATGCAATGCCAACTAGGGTTAAAGTCATGTCGTCTCTCTGTCGTTTCTACGTCGACGTCACCATTTTCCCTTTTACTCATATCTATTAAGCTAACCTTCCTTGTTGACTTGTTGACAAGAAACGAACAGACATGTCACTACATGCAGAATCAACCCCGAGTACCGCTTCCATGGTCACGCCTGTCCTCCCTGCTTTGATCAGCCAACCTGCACCACCAATCATATTACCTACTGTGCTTCAAACAAGCCAGTATCTCGCCTCTTTCTTTCCAAAACGAGCTCGTGATGTTCCCTGGCTATATCACGAACCTAGGAATCCTCGCTACTCACCAGCTGTTGCCCCTGTCGCTCGCATAGTATGCAGCATCACACCTACAGCCGGAGTCTACACTGCAATGCACGCCGCTCGGACACCCCCACCCCTGGTCTTTCTTCATCGCCCTTTCACTTTGGATCGAAAACGCGTGCCTCGTGGCGCCAATGTTCTTAGCTCTCATGTTGGCTTTGATGAAGTCTTGACAACTGGCTGGAACGAGGCTTTAGCTCAGCGACTTGACTTGTATACAGGCGAAGATGCTGTATGCATACAGGGCTATAAAGGCGACCCAGACCGTCGCATAGGCCTCGTTGCTGCATTTCGTACGCCTGTAAACCTTGGAGCAGTCTCTGATCTCATCAAGCGCGAGTTCGGCCAGTGGGATGCTGTATATGGTGCCGATGTTGAGAGCGAAACTGATATGGCACAACCTGTCACAGTGGTTGCCATCATGAATGCGTTCCACCCTGACGAAGTACAGAGGGTCGCGGAAGCTGCGTTATCCAAGGGTTGGATTTCAGACATCAATGATGGGGACAGCATAGTCTATCTCACCGGCCAAGCAAGAGAGCCTGGACTACTTGCCGCACGGGAGAAGAAGATGAAGGTTTTCTGTGTTGGTCATCGTAGCTGCGAAGAATGGGGCATCAGATACATCGCTTCTGAGCTCAAAAGGGAGTTTCCTATGATCGATGTGTGCGAGGTGTATGAGGACGAGGAACCACGAGAGCCGAGGAAACCGAAGCCTGATCTCAAAAGGAACGTCCCTTCCTCGTCAGCGAACTTACCAGAGCAGAAGCGTAGGCAGGAAGGCGATACTGTCACTATATAATAAAATCAAATAAATGCATAAGTGCAATCAACAAGTGCTCGTAAAGTAACTTGTGCTCCTTAGGACCTCGATCGATCTTCTGAATTATTTGAGCTTCCCGATGTGAAAAAGAGGTAAGCACGATGATCGCCAGGAGGGAAAGAGAACACTGCGAGATTGCTCCTTCCCAGAGCACGAATTTCAGGCAAGTATCGCTCCTTCCCTCGACACCCAGCTTCAGAAATAGAAAACCATCAACTCTCGACCGGATTTGTTCTTCCTTCACAATCTTTCATCCATCCAACATCATCGTGAGCCACAGCGCATCTATCAGCGACGGTGTAGCCACGCGACATGCTTAACTCGGCTTTCCTCAAGGGGATCGTGAGACTCGAATCTACCGTTCAAGCATCCCTCTGCTGAGGCTTTCATGCCAATTCAAGTCTGCTTTTGCGCTGTCGAATCGGGGTGCGTGGAGATGCGAGTTGCCCGATCAAAATATGATGACTTGCGTTCTGATGATGTTGGTTGGTAAAGGATTGCCAATGTCGAACTTGTCGAGATGAGTGCACAGTATTGATACATCGTCGCGAGCTGACCTGCAATATGATCCTAGTTGTACAGATGCCCTTTAACCAATGGCGTGACCTCCTTGCTACTGAAACTCGCATGCTCGTACTCGCTGTCGCTACCCGACTCCTCCGAAATCACAACTCCATACTTCAGCGGCAGCAACCTGGCATCCTCATCCCCAGGACCCGTGTGGCAAGCCGCAGTGATGGCCAGACTGCAACTCGAAGCCAGTGGCATACCAGACTCGAGCTTCCTTGCCCCGTTCGCCAACAATGCTAGGATGATGATGCCAGAGACGAAGAGCGACAGCACAACAGCTATGGACGAGAAGCCACAAGTAGAGATTGCTTTGGCCAATGCATTTCCGTCGTAGTCGAAAACCTCGATCTCTACGAGAAAGATGCTACGTGCAACGAGCCAGTGCAATCCGGCCATTGCCGTCATGAGCGGTATGCTGTATCGGTATGGCAGCTGCAGTCTATACGTACTGCGCTGTTCCCCTTCAGGTCTACTCACTCGCAGAGGCTTTCGGTGCTTGGCATAGCCTGAGTACTCTTGTCCGAGCATCATTCTTGTCAGGCAGTTGTTGTAGAAGACGTAGATCAATGAGATGGCGAGTTGAGGTGTGTTAGCCAAGAGGACGTTTTCCATCAGAGATCTATCGCTGTTTGGGCCGACAACGTAATCGGTTGAGACAGTACCGACACCATCTTGCCACATGCGTGAGAGTGAGTAGCTCTGGGAATTGTTGTTCTCATAAACCCCCATGCTCTTGGCCAGAAGGTATGCTCCAGTGGACCAAGCAAGCACACACAAGACCATACAGACAGCCCAGCTTGACGGGGACGAAGCCTGATACCATCGAGATTTCTTCTTCTTCCACTCCACTGGTGTCACGCCTGACTTTTCTACTATACCAGGTGTTGTTGGCAAGTCACTGATGCTCCAGGTCTTGCTTTGGTCATGACTGAACAAGGACGTGGAGTGTTTGACATATATCTCTTGATAGTCGTTGTTAAGCCGGCACATCAGCTTCTCCAGGCATCCTCCATTTCTTCCGCGTACATCTCTGGCGGCGATGGGACCTTTTCCATTCGTATAAGGATCAGGATTGTCCAAATATGAGCTGATCAGATCGCCAACTGTAGCCATTGGGTGGAAGTTCCGGACGAGAAGTGCGGCCAGACATGCCACCTTGACCAGATTGCAGAGCAGTACTGTGCCGAGTAATGGTGTGCTTATCTTGACGGTGCATCGTTCTTCTACTTCCTCAGCGAGACAATATTGGACCGATGCTTTGAACCAGTGTCCCTCTACCGCAGCGTCCTCTTCTTCCCCAGCGAATTCTGGCCCGGACGATACCTCGCTAATCTCCCTTGAATTGATCTCAGAATCTGTGATGATCCAATTTGTGGCGTGTGAAAGCATCGATTTAGTATTACACTTATCTTTCGCCACTACGAACTGCTTGCCGCAGATCCAGCCCAAGTCATTGATCAGATAATTGGCACGGTGGTAGTATGTTGTGATCAGGGGCTCTGTGACATTGGTGTCCGATACAACCAGGACATTCTTATGTCTGGATTGAAGAAGATTTGTGCCGTATGCCTGGATACAGTCTTTGTTGTCCAACCTCGTCAAACGATCGATATTGTTCTGTAAGCGCGCCAGTTGTCTTTGACTTGTGGCTTCGGTCTCTTCTAACAGGTCGAATCTACTGTTGTTCCACGCTGCTCCTTGCACGAAGTCGTCGGTGACCACTGCTGCCATGTAGTTGCTCGCAGATAGTGTCGAGAAGATGACCGAGTTGTAGCTGTCTATCGTCAGCAGCGGTAAAAGAGGTCAAGAAGTGCGGTGAGCTCACAGAAGATGCAAAGGAACCGAGGTCAGAAACAGGCAAACACAAAGCCACTGGCGCCAGCGACTAGCAGCCAGAACATTACGCAGAGAAGACACACCCACGTCGAGGTACCGATCAGTAGCGTGGGCATCATCAATGTCCTTCCTGGTAGGTGCAACAAGAAGTTGGGTACAGTTGTTACTAGCTCCGAGCAAAAGCGTAGAGAGAATGTTGATAGCAAGTTCAACCCAAAAGGTTATTCTCTTCGTCTCTTCACAAGAACCTTTGGGGACGATTAGCTTCTAATCAGTATCGGCGGCTTTGTGGCTCTACCTTCGAAGACAGTTGCAGATCCATCTTTGATCCCAAGAGTCGATGCCCATATCAACACACCCAAGTTTGTTAGTGCGACGAGACTCGTGATGAGAACACCTGCTCGTACGGTGAAACGCCAGCTACCAAGTCGTTTTGCGGCCTCGGAACTCTTGATAGACGACTCTTCAGATATGAGTCCTGTATGCGAATTTTCGGCTAGCGACGCTGTTTTCTCAGGCATAGTCGCTGGTACGCATCAAGAGACAAAGTCAGAGGAGAGGAGAATAAGTTGACAGAATTCGTTTCTAAGTGTAGATGCTGAACGACGAAGAACACGGCGATAGAGGGTATGCATCTCTTACGGCTGAGGTGCATGATATGCATGTCAGATTGCAAACCTTGCTGGAATTAGACAACACAGCCTTGTCGGAAGGATGGCTTTGCATTTCTCTCTCCCGTGCTGAAGTGCAGTTATAAGAACACAGGTCTGCGTCTGTTGGTCGGTGCGTGGCTTGCAGACTGATTATCTCGAGCTTGGTAACACTGGCGATTGGCTGCAACCCTTGTATGTGCAGACGTCTGGATATGAGGACTATTTAATGGCTGTGAAAACACCCTGTACACATCATTTCCAAGGAACAGAAGCGGTAGGTCATGATTCCTTCGATTTTTCGGCGACAAATCTCGTTCAATACTTCATGTTGACTTTGTAGTTTTATAGCTTACACATTGCTCTGTTGCCGCTGAAGGAGGCTTTGATCTTGACACACGACCAAAAGCTGCAGACAGCCTCATGCTTCGTGCTGGCAGGTTGGACGCTTGTCGAGGTCGAAACTGGTCTACGAACCGAGCATTTGGATCAGTGTCTAGAGTACAGTTGTGCCTCGTAGACAATCTTGTCATGGCGCAGTAGGGGCAATCTGCGGCCAATCCGAGCTATCAGTATGGCATAGCCCATGATATAATATATTGGAGCCGGACTCGAAGTAGTCTGTTGTAGGGAAACTGAGGGTAGACCGTTGAATGCCAACGTGGTTGTGCTTGAAAAATGAAGTGCTAAAAGCCAAGTCCAGCTAAAAAATACAGTGATACCTGTACTGGAAGAGCCTGCTAGTTGGAAGCAATCTCATGATAGTGATTAACGAATCGTAGTCTGAGTTGCTCTGAGCGATATATGGAGTCAAGGCATGTTTAGGTAGCAGTTCAGGTGTTCACGGGTGGACATTTTCACAAGAGTAACATAAAAGTCGTAATACTGTGCGCATTGAATGGGGGTATTTTTTGCAGAAGAGACTCGTCAAATTGAGATTGAGCTTTTGAAGGGGCGCTATCATGGCCTGGCATGATTCCCGAATACCCGTGACCTGTACCAAAAAGCCTTTCAGAACGCCGAGGTGGAGCGATTGATTTACTCCTCCTCCTCCTCCTCGTCACCACCCTCCTTGGACTCGGCGGCCTTGGCCTTCTTTCTGCGAACACGGCCGGGACGACCGCCACCGAAGGGCGAGGTCAGGGCGAAGTCGATGTGCTTCTGGG
>SWBL01000384.1:0-44731 GCA_024195585.1 Aureobasidium sp. EXF-3400
GCATCCCGTCCGCTCTGCCATACATAAGCAGTTGAACGGCAGATTAGTACTACGGTGGGTGACCACGTGGGAATCCCTGCTGCTGTACGTTTTGCTTGCTTTTTGCTCATCATGTTGAGACAAATTCCTTTCCACAGCTAACGCAACACCCACCTTAGGCCATCAGTCAACGCAAAATCAAATAGTCAAAAACGGATCCAGTTTCTACTTCCAGGTTCACGAAATCGTGGGGTCTCTCGAGATCCACTGTTAGCGGCCGAAGGATTCTTAGGATCATGCTTCAGGTATAATTTAGCGTGAACACGCTGTCCAATTCATCCTTGGCAGCACTGAATGAATTCTCTTGTGTAGACAAGTAATTGCTTGCCCTCTTCTGCTTCTTGTGTTGGTTTTCGCAATACCGATATGGTTGGACGAATTCTTACCACCCGGGTCAATTGCCTGCAGCAGATAAAGCGATCACTCACTACAAAGACAGAAACGAAGGTTGGCAGAGATGGACCGACTGCCGTGGTGTTCATGAACATGGGCGGCCCTAGCAACCAAGGAGAAGTTCGGGATTTCTTGCATAGACTCTTTGTAAGGTCCTCGAAAAGCACCGTTCGACTCAGCTAAGAATCTGACTCGATTCACCAAAAACCAGTCAGATGGAGATATCATTCCTTTTGGAGGTTTCCAAAAGATCTTTGCAAACATAATCACGAGGTTACGGACATCCAAGATCCAGAAACAGTATGCGGCAATTGGCGGTGGTTCTCCGATTCGCAAGTGGTCTGAACTGCAGGCACAAGAAACTTGCCGCATCTTGGACAAAACTTCACCTTCATCAGCACCACATATGCCATATGTCGCGTTTCGATATGCTCATCCTTTGACCGAAGATGTGTACTCCAAACTCCTCGCAGATGGATTTGGCAAACGAGGCAGAGCAGTTGCTTTCTCACAGTATCCTCAATACTCTTGCGGTACGACTGGAAGTTCGATCAACGAACTTTTCAGATGCAAAGAGAAGTTGGAGAGTCCTGGTTTGCACATCGATTGGAGCATTGTTGATCGTTGGCCTGCACACCCAAAGTTTGTGAAGGCTGTTGCGCGCAACATTGAAGCAACTCTTGAGACATACCCATTCGCGAAGCGGAAAGATGTCACAATCATCTTCTCAGCGCATAGCCAGCCAATGCGTGCGGTCAATCAAGGTGCGCTGCGTCGAAATCTTTTTTTTGTGGAGTGGAGACTTGCTGACAACATTCTTGCAAAGGCGATGCATACTCATCAGAGGTCTCTGCCACAGTGTATGCGGTGATGAAGCATCTAGGCTTCTGTAACCCATATCGTCTCTGCTGGCAGTCGAAAGTCGGACCTCAGCCATGGCTAGGCCCACAAACCAGTGAAGTGGTCGAGAAGTTCATCCAAAAAGGAGACAGGCACCTGCTGTTGGTTCCTATTGCTTTTACATCTGATCATATCGAGACGCTGTACGAGCTTGATGAGGAATTGATTGGTGAATCAGGACATGCAGATACTATCAAGCGAGCAGAGAGCTTGAATGGTAGTCCACTGTTTATCGAAGCACTTGCAGATCTGGTCAAAGAGCATATTGACAGTGGAGAGAAGTCTTCTCGTCAGTTCGGGAATAGGTGTGTCGACTGTCAGAAGGATATTTGTGAAGATGCGCGCGGGATGTTCGCGAGTGGGGCAAAACCATGACTGTTGCAAAGCAGAGCTCGTTCTGCTGTTGTCGAGCAGTCGAGTAGATAGAGCCAACGGACACACGTGCCAATGTTGATGACAGCGAGTCGGGAGGCCGGCCGAGTCATCTGATAAGATCAAGTAAAGTTTTGCACCACGCGCTTCACATGCAAAAAAATCGGCATTACGTCAAGACCGTTGAGAAATTTTGGGATCTGATGGTGCTTGGCAACAAAAATGTACGTAAATGTGCAAGAATCTACTCCGATGCAAGGGCAGAATGCGATGAGTCGACGAGCTTGTACCAGGCGTGAAGCCTTGAAGACTTCTCCGACCTGTTCTGCGCGGCTTCTACACATCCCTTGCCTCTTATCTCAACCATGAAGTCACCTATTCCGGACTATCTCAACCATGTCCTTGAGAAGGCGCGACCGAACGAAGGGGGAGCCCCTGCCGACTACATCGACACGCTGGCCAAGGCAGACACGTCAAAAATGGCAGTCGCCCTGGCCATGGTCGACGGCAACGTCTACTCTGCAGGAGACGACAAGGTCGAGTTCTCCATCCAGTCCATCGCAAAGTCTTTCGTCTACGCCATCGCCATCGAGGACGCCGGACTTGACCAAGTGCTAAAGAAGATCGGAGTCGAGCCTTCGGGCGATAGATTCAACCAACTATCTCTCGAACGCAACACGAACCGACCTATGAACCCCATGATCAACGCTGGCGCCATCACTGCTCATACCCTTGTCTGTTCGCCCACCGCAACATTACACGAGCGCATCGACCGTATCTTGAAAGTCCTTTCCAAGCTGGCTGGTCGCCAACTGCATGTTGATGAGGAGGTCTACAAAGCAGAGTTGAAAGATGCCGACAGAAACATGGCTCTTGGTTACATGCTGAAGGCTGCTGGCGTCATTTCATGCGATCCCAGAGAGGCTGTGAAGGGCTACGTGCGCCAATGCTCAATCAACGTCAACGTGCAAGACTTGGCCATGATGTCCGCTGTGCTCTCCAATGGCGGCGTTCACCCAGTCACTCAAGAGCAGATCATGCCACACACAAGTGTTCGTCAGGTCTTGTCTGTTATGACCACTTGCGGCATGTACGATGCTGCCGGTGATTGGGTCTCCAACGTCGGCTTCCCAGCAAAGAGTGGTGTTGCTGGCGCCATCATTGGCGCTCTGCCTGGTCAGGTCGGTCTTGCCACTTTCTCACCAAAGATTGATGCGCGCGGCAATAGTGTGCGAGGTGTCGCCATGTGTGAACAGCTCTCACGGGACATGGGTCTCCATATGATGGATGTTAGCCATGTCGCAAGATCCACCGTCCAGACCTCGGTATCGAATCTTATCAGTGCCGAACATGAAAAGCACAACCCAGGCTGCGCTCGAAAAGTCGTCGTCTTCAAGCTACGAGGCGCCGTACGCTTCCCTGGTGCTGAAAGATTGACAAGAGCATTAGCGTACGAGCTGGGAAAGCCAGACCCATCTGACCCTGGTTCAGGACACCATTCCAATGCTTGCGCCATTGTCTTCTCCTTCCGTGAGGTCTTTTCGCTGAATTTCATCGCTCGAAAACTGATCCACGAGGACATTACTCGACTTCTGATGGAACGAAGAGTCTTGTGCATCATTGATCCTACAGCTGTACTCGAATGGGATCGCTCAAAGGCTGAAGGTGATCGGCACCCCAAGGTCGTGGACAATGACACGGAAGCACGAGACTACATTGGAGGAACTGGATGTCAGGCTGTCTCTGAAGAACCAGAATGGTAGATACCCACATCAACGATTAATGCAACTTTCCCAACGAGACATGGAAGCCATCCACTCCATGATGACCACTTGTGACATAGGCGTCTAGGACCTTTTGCTATTCTAGGATCATGTATGAATTCCAGAGCAAGTATTCTCGGTCTGCAAGACGATCTCAGGCGGTCTATGCAACAGCAGAGGATATGGCTCATATCTTGGCGAACAGAAGGTCTCTTTGGGTATACATCCTCCTCCGTGGCGGAGCAATACTCGACCGCAGGTACAACCAAGCAACCGATTCCTCCTCGTATACTGTGCAAATGATCTAATGTTGCATAGCCTCTTGCGTAGGTCCAGAAACGGGTGCTTATACAGGTGCCAAAAACAGTTCGATTGCTTGGTAGCCAAGCTGCTGATCGTGAATCCTGCGCTTGGCTCTACATGCATTGGCACAACAACATAAAGATGTAGACAGCCCATGATGAAGATGGAGAGGTATCGTCGAATAGTTACAACAACATGTTAGAATCGTACAGAATCATATATGGGTTAGCTTCAGCATTCTCGTCACTGGTTGCATACTGCACCAATATTGCTAACACGGACCGTGATAGATATGTTCCATCCCTTGTGCTATCTATCATCTCTATAGCCTTATTCGCCATAGGCTTCGCTGGCCATGTTTTTCTTCTATCCAAGTATCGTACCTGGTATTTCGTCCCTATCGCCTTAGGCACTGTGTTGGAAATCATCGGCTACATCTTCCGCATCCTCTCAAATGTCGACAACCCTTATGCAGTAGCCTACTTTGTTGCTCAGGTACATTTACCTCTCTGACAATGCCCCTGCTGCAAGACGAGATCTACTGATTCAGAACAAAAACAGTACTTCTGCATCGTCGTCGCACCCGTCTTTTCCAGCGCATCCATCTACTCCATCACCTCCGTCTTAACGAACTTCTACGGCCGTCAGTCTGCTCCCCTGTCGCCTAAACTCATCCTCTGGGGTTTGTAGGTTGCGATGTTGTAGCGACAGTCCTCCAGATCGTCGGGGCTGCATTGGTGGGCACCGCATACTCGGACCGCAAAGACCCGACCGATTACAACACCATTTTATTCTCTGGCCTTTGTTTTCAAGTATTCTCATTTGCTCTGTTCTTGATCGTGTTGGTATGGATCCTCGTCAAAGCACGATCTAGTGTCCACAGCGTCAGCCGTAGGTTTTTGGTCGCTTTCGTTGTGGCAGCACTGGCTGTATACCTACGGACCTGCTTCAGATTGGCAGAGACGGCACAGAGTCTAGAATCGGATCTGGCTACTCGGGAGGTTTACTTTGGATGTTTGGAGTTCGCCCCGATGATTATGGCGGTGTTTTTACTCATGTATGGGCATCCGGGAAGATGGCTCAAGGGCGTGTCGATGGTCAAAGTTGCAGACTCGCCTAGTTTGTCGAGTTGCTAGGTCAATAGGGAAACTGGCGGAATCTTGAGTAATTGAGCTTCAAAGTGTAGTTTTCCAGAGATAATTTGTCCGAGAATGTCCTCTCTATGGATCGGAGATCTTGACACTATTGCTGTAGAAATGCACCATGATTTTCAAGCCAGAAGTGTGGCTATGTAGATGCCCTGATGAGACGTGATTTCTGTGGACATCGCCCACTTCTGTAAAGTATCCTGTAGTTTGATAGTTGAGAGCTTGAGTACATGCGAGCTTGAGAGACGACTCGATTGTGGTGATATGAGGTTTTAGCACATGGAGAAGGTGGATTGGCGCTGCAGATGTATATCTGTTTCATAAATCATCAGATACTAAGCAAAATATTTTGAAGTGCTCGCTAATAATACCAGATCTCCCACCGCACCACTTTGGTTTTGTACAATCTGTTCAATTATTACGATTGGAAGACCTTCTCAATGCCTTCAAGCAAGATATCTGCGTGCTTCTTCTGGAAGATCAGCATAGGTCTTAGTCTGATGGCCTGAGCACCACTGCCACCGATGTTGATTCCTGCCAATCTGTGTTAGCATGTTTTTTGTCTGATCAACAGTACAGATACGTACCAACACCCTTTGCCTTTGCCAGAAAGTCTTCACGACGTGGTGAGTCCCAGGCAATGAATGTGCCCTGACCCTTTCCACGCAAGTTCTGAATCTCCTTAGGGTACTTCTGAGCCAAGCGTTCGAGGCCAGCATAAAGGTAGTCTCCAGTCTCGGCAGTGTTCTGGACCAGATTAAGACGCTCAATCTCATTAATGATAGCGCGGAAAAGGATAGCACGAGCTGGATCGCCCATCCAGGTGTTGAATTGGCGGTATGGCTTGTTGGGTCTCAGTGCATCGTTACCAAAGTAGTAACCAGCGGTCTGTGCCTTCTTGCTGAAAGTCACCATGTCTGGGGGATCCTCAAGGTTCCAGTGATCGTGAGCCCAGAACTTGCCAGTCGCACCAACACCAGTCTGAACTTCGTCAACGATCATCATAACGTCGTTTCTACGAGTGATCTCGCGAAGTCCGCGGAAGAAAGCTGGCGAGGCGTGGTTGTCACCACCCTCGGACTGCACAGGTTCGATGATGATGGCAGCCGGAGGCAGGTGCCAGGTCTTGATCAGACGCTCTGTCTCTTCCAGACAACGAGCCTCTTCTTGAGCGTTCTCCTCGGCGTACTGCTCAAGGGGATACTTGAGCATGGGGAATGGTGCCTGGGGCCAGTCGAAAGCAGGAATATCAAGTTTGTGGATGGGCTTGCTGCGGGTGGTCGAGAGAGAGCCAAACATGCGGCCGTGGAAACCAGACTTGAAGGACATAATGCTGAGTTGAGGAGCGCCAGGGGCTTGGTTGTTCATGGACGAGGTCATTTCTTCCTCGGTGAAGTCGACGTCAGGGCCGCCGCGCTCCTGGCCTCTCTTCCACATGAAGGCAGCCTTAAAAGCGAGCTCATTGGCATCACTGCCCGATTGGCCGGTGAAGACCTGATTGCAGCCTTTGGGAGCAACGCGAAGGATACCGGTCTCGAGGATATCGGCCCAATCGTGTTGGGGGAAGTTACCCAAGGCAGGTCTGTTGATGATTGCGGAGGCCATCTCCTTGGAGGTAGCAGCGAGCAAGAGCGAGGGATTGGAGTAACCAACAGGAATGGAAGCAATTTGAGCATAGACGTCGAGCAAGACGTTGCCGTCGAGATCAGCGATGTAGTTGCCAAAACTGTCTTGGTAGTTGCCCATCATGTTCAGACTGCGTGTGTCAAAGACCTTGTCCAGTTGCTTAATAGCAGCCTTGCTCTTGGGTCCAGGGATGGCGGTTCGGACGATAGGGCCTTGAGGCTCGTCGGGGAAGAAGGGCTGCTCGAAAGCATCTGGCACTGAAGCGGTAGCCGCTGCCGCTGTAGCCTGCTTGCGATCCTGGAGCATGATGAATTAGCAATAATTTCGCATGGAGACTTGCTATTTGGAACCCGAACATACTGTCTGAGTAGCTAGGGCGCGGCTTGTGACTTGAAATGTAGGACGAATGGCAGTACGACGGAGCGAGAGACCCGCTAGCCGGCTTGTGCTGCGAAGGAGAGAAGCCATTGTGAGTTGGGTAGTTGACCAACAATACAAACTCCAATTGACTCGTCGAATTGACTGTTTATCAAGCCGTCTCAATTGTGGGGAAAGCTGCGGAGTCGAAGTGGGGTGGTGTTTCCAGCAGGTTGTTGACGACAATGTACACAAGACAGGTAGAGAAGGCAGTCGCACAGATATGATGTGGAGGAAGGAAAGAAGGAACAGAGGACCCTGCGAATATTGTACCACTCTCCACACTCGACCGTGATAAGTATCGGTCGGTCGACTCATTCTTCGCCGTGACCGCAGTGATAGGCCTACGCTTATCAGATCCGACCCCTCAGACCTTGCCCGCTCAGGAAGCCTTTACCGACCATCCCTGGGGCAGGACCATCGCAACCCTGCAACAACTCCATTTTCACATTACTTTTACGTACTCACAGCGTCTCGTGACGATCAAAGGAGAAAACGCCATGGTGTTCGTAAGGGAACGAGGGGAATGGACGCCGATACACGATTCACCACACTTTGCCGTCGGGAAACCCGTGTCGGCCAACTCAATTCGTCTTATCAGGCCATAGTTGGCACTTCTATACATTTTATGTCTTTACATGTCGGAACCTTATATGATTTGTTCGTGATTCGTAAGTTCGTTGATTTCATTTCGTGGGCTTCTTGACTCGTGGCGTTGGTGTCCAAACTCGACTGGCTTTATCGCCAGACTGTTGGCTGCCAAAGAGTGTGTCGGTCCGCCCAGGCGTTCGGCCTCCTATTCTTGAAGCCAGTAGACGTGCAGCTGGTGTCATATTTGCTCCAGGCGTTTGACGACCCATTGCGGGACTGCTTGTAAACCTGGGCGTTGGCGTCCGCCCATCCTGCCCTAAAAGGGCACTCAACCTGCTTCCAGCTGTAGGCTTTCTCCTCTGCGCATTTGATTTCTCGACAAGCCGATGATGTATTTCCTCTCTTTTACTTTGGGCCTGTAGTTTGAAGGGGTTGTTGGCGGCTTCGTGATCAGCTGCAGGAAGTAGTGCCATAGCAGATGCACGTTCTTCCGCATCAGCTTCAGCGTCTGAAACAGGAACTCCTTTCGAAGAATTGATCTCATGAGGTAGTGGTTCAGCGTCGACGAAAGCGTAACCTTTGACCCGGGGAGTTTCGGCGCCTGAATAACCTGCATCTGTCGACGAGGGACGTGGTCGGCCAGCAATTGCGGCGTCAATCGCAGACATGGAAGGTGAAGGTGGTACAGACTGTTCGTCGGAGAGAGCTACTGGCATGCGTGTGGCGGCGTAAGAAACGGATTTGGGAGGGGCGACTGAGGCAGCTTGAGCGCGGTCAAACTGTGTTTCATGTGTGTCTTCTACTCCATCAGGCGCAAACATCAGTGTGTTCCGCGGACCTTGGCGGCTAGGAAAAGAGTCGAAAGAAGCAGAGCGATCGTCCAGATTCTGTGAAGGGCGAGCTACGAGAGCTGTTGATTGTGAGGATGCATTTGACAGAAGTTTTTGCTGAGCCAGTTGTTGTTTTGAGGGTAGTTTGTTGCCGTTGTGGAAGAAGGCGTACTTTTCAGCACGTTTCTGGTTCTGACGATCAAGAAGCGAGTTGAAAGATTCGTTGTCTTCTGATGTGTATTTGGCTTGGAACGCGCCTAGCGAGAGCGAAGTGTCTACGGGCGGCTTAGAGACTTCGGCGCTACTGGATGCGACTGATGGGGCTACAGAGGGAGTTCTCATAGGGGTTGCTCCCTGCCATCCTTGTGGGGTTGCTGAAGGGGCCAGAGAAGTGCCTCTCCTCCCTCGAGGACCAGGAGTCATGGCTTGGTGTAGTTTGCGGCCAGCATCTCGGATCCAGTCGTTGTTGTTCGAATCCAGAGCCTCCAGGTACTCCTGCTGGGCTTGGGTTTCTAGGAGTCCTGGAAAGTAGTCGCGGGCGATGATGTGCGAAAGGGCATCGGTGTAGACATCTTCATCGACGACTTGCGAGGGACGTTTGATGCGCTTTGTCGGCGGCGGAGGTGGCATGAGTTGGGAGTCGGCATTGCGCTTGGCTAATGCTTGCGACGAAGGCATCGTCATGTTGGCGGTCTCGACATTCAGAATGTGTTGGGAGCGACTAAGGACGAAGATGGCGAGCGTGAAAGACTTCAAGGCAGTGATGCAACCGGTCAAATGTCTTGGCGTGAATTGCTGCATCTTTCACATGCAAATACTCTGATCCATCTTTTGATCCCTGTGAACACAACTTGTCTTACAACCAACATGTCGAACGAGAAAGAGCCGGATGCCTCGAACAACGTCGAAATGGTTGATGCTGAATCCTCGCCAGCAGCCAAACGTAAGAGGTCCGAAAAAGCGTCATCAAATGTCACACAATTCACCATTCGCAACCCGCCATGGTCATACCTTCAGCTTTCTCTCATCACAAACTCGCCAAACTACCAATTGGACGCCTTGACCGCTCATCTACACCTTCGGGCTGCTCTTTCTCAATTCTTAGGCTTGCACGGCACTGCTATACCCATCGATATTCTCAAGCTGCACAACAACGACGTACATATTCGCGTACCTAGAGAAGACGCCAGTGCTCTCGTTGTCGCTGTCGGAGGCTGGGTTGGCAAAGCTGGCGAAGGCTGGAGAGTCAAAAACTCTTCATCTTGGGGAGTTGGTCTACACTCGAGCGCTGGTGTTGATCTGTTCAAATGATCAGACCAGTATCATCATCTATATTCAAAAGGTTTCGACGAATGGAATCTAAAGCTGGCGATTGCAGCATCAACAGTACAGAATCATGCTGGAAAATCGAGTCTAATCTACGCAACTCTGGAGGACCATATATCATCAAGAGAGCCAGTCAGGTATAACTTTACGGCTCTCGCCGACACAAGCTGCTTCCACGCAACCAGCGAGACTAGCAAAACGCATGTTTCTCTTTGTCAATCCGCCTCCGTAGTGAGCAAACTTGGCCGAGTTGGTCATAATTGTGCGCACCGATGGATGAATAAGGGGCTCTCCGATCATACACCAACAAGTGTCCGTCACTGGTTGCACACCAAACTCTTCAAGCTTGGGCATGAGCCCATCTTTACATGCTCGTGCATACGTATCACGCCCGCAGGTGACAATAACCGCAACATCAGAACTTTTCGTCCTTCCCTCGCAAAGCTGACAGAGCCTTGCCATCTCTTCGTACGAAAAATGCGGATTGCCAAGAGAGACAAGGTCGATTTTTGTTTCTGCCGCTTTATCTAGCCTTGACCACACACTTGCAAGATCAGCCTTTGTGGTCCTGACGATGGGTGTGGTGGCCATCCATTGCTCGAGAGATGGGTTGATCGCTTCGGGAGTTATGCCTGCGATGTGGAACATCGGGGCACTGGAAGTTGTTGCAAATGCTGCTCCGAATGCTTTGAGGTCGTCTCTGCTCACATCCATGTTTTCGAGACCAGTGACGAGGGGAATTCGATTCGCGGCAATCTCTCCTACGAGGTAGCCCAAAACGGGAAACAGGCTGTCATCTCCATCGATGTCAGGCGTGATGTCAATCATCACTTGCGGTCTTCGCTGAGAAGTAATGTGAGCACCACAGTTTGGAGCTCTACCGGTCAATGCGACACAGATATCCAGGAAGTCGGGGCATTTTATAGATCTTGAACCAATCACACTGTTAGCAAATACCACTGCATTCGATTCTGCCCACATGATCTGCTCTCCTTCCTTCGGTGCTGTGTCCAAGAGATACGGAGCACAGGTGTAAGTTGGTTTGGCTCCCAACGCAACATAAGCATCTGCCAACAAACCCGAAGGATCACCTAATGCTGCATCGATACCTTGATCTCGCCATCTTTGCCGATCGATAGAGATGGAGTTTAGTGTGGCTGGTATCCGTACTTTAGCACCCCAGTCGCAGAGACGTTGGGCAAAGAGAAGTGTTGCCGGTCCTGTGTATATGCAGCCATCTATATGTGCTTGAGTGATGTCTATGAGTTCTGTGGCGGCTTGAATCTCTGCTACTCTGGAGACGACCCTAGCAGCAACCTGTACAGCTTTGCCGTGCTCTCCTCTGAGCATAGCATGATCGAGTTCTGTCAAGTTGATGGCTGGCAAAGGCGTCTTGTCCCTGGCTAGTCTCTCGTTCGATAGGCTTGTAGGATTGACTTCCACAGTCCCATTGGTAATCTGTACAAGAGCATGACCTGCAAGCTCTGCAAACTCATCCGACTCGACTTGCACAATCGGAACAGATTTCTCGAAAAATTCAACAGCAATGATAGTTCCCAGCGTCAAGATGAGTTCCTCGCGTTCGAAGATGAAGCCAGCTGGAGCATTGCCGTTGAGTATTAGTTCCAAAAGGACACCGCTTCCCGAGCAAGATCCTCGACCACTGGGGATTGCAAGAATCTTTCCGGTCAAAGAGCTGCCAGCTAAAGGATGATGTTGATCGATAACAATGCCAGTAGCTGGATCCACACCGCCCCAGAAACTGAGTGGTATTTGACTGTATAGTAGAGGTCCGGATGCATAGCCCTCGCTCAAACATCTGCCTTTGACGGTTTTTGGTGTCAAGGTGAGCATGTTGGTATATGCAGTACAATCAAAGAATGACTTCAAACAATAGAGTTTTGTGTATACGCAGCGATGAAGATCTCAAATTCAATTCAACGATCAAGGAGCTCTATCAGACATGATATCTGGCTTGATTTATAGCAATTGGTCTGTTGTTCAATGCGGAAGGTAGTGAACGATGATAGTCAGTTTGCCGGCCAAGTTTTCCGAACGCCGCGGAAAGCCGCGGTCTTCCGATGTGCAAAATCCACGCCTTACAAACTCGTCTACGAGTGGATTGCGGCGAATGTCGAGAAAGGACAGTGACTGGAAAGGACCTGTCTGTTCTGTTCTACATGGGAACGACGATGGCCTCTATCAACCGTGCAAGCGGCTCGGATATTCGATTAGATGATTCATTTTCTTGTATACTTTTGAACAAATTGCGTCGGCCACTAGATCTTATAATAGCTTGATGTCGTCGATACTTACATTCTAAGGTAAATGGAAATGCAGTGTATCAGCACGAGCATCAGAGGCATTAATCATCATTTTAAGGCCCGCAGTAATATATGAGGCACATCATTTGTTTAGTCAAAAAAGTATCGGTGATCAGGATTGTGCAAGAATACATGACTAAATTGTCTAAATTGCTGTTCTCTACTAATCGAGATGACCAAGCGAGTCATTTATCCAACAATCAAATAAGACTTGGATGGTCTAGAATGCGTCTAGGCGTAGTTGGCAGTAGCAGTGGCTCTGACATCACCAGTCTGGGAGACGTTCTTGACAGTGACAGTCGAGCCGGTCTCGCTAGTGACTCTAATCCAGGCCGAAGCAGCACCAGCTCCACTAGAGATCTCGAAGAAGTTGTAGGTAGTTCTGGCAGCAGCCTTCCAGGTCTTGCCAGAGTCGGTGCTGACCTCGAGCTTGGTGGTGCGGCGCTTGGCATTGACGACTTGAGCAGAGAACCAGTACTGCGAGACACCGGTCTTCATGTGGATGGAAAGAGGAGAGGTGATGGGGCAGACAACATAGTCCCAGGTCACGTCGATGACACCGGCAGACTTGGGAGCCAAGTTGGGGAAGGCATCCTCATAAAGGTCGAGGTGGTTGGTACCGCATCCGGGGCACTGATCAGTGATCATTGCGGTGATGCTTTTACCGTTGGGTCCCTTGACCGAGACGCAAGCACCGCAGTTGGCGGCATTGTCCCAGTTGGAGGAGGAAAGAGCAGTTCCGTAGACTCCAGAAGAAAGAGTGTACTCGGTGAACGAACACTGTCCGCCGGAAGTGTTTCCACCGTAAAAGGTAGCCTGACCGGACAGAGCACGCTTAGCGATAGTGTTTGGGTTGGCCGAGAAAGGGGCGGCAAGAACAGCAGAAGCAAAAGCCGAGATGGCGGCTAGGGTAGAGATGGAGAAAAGCATCTTGAAGAGAATGAGGAGACAGAACCGGCTGTCGTGAATAAAGGTATTCAGAGAATGACTTGAAGATGTAGAGAATGAAGTGAGATGAAAGGAAAAAGGCTTCAACAACAGACCTGACAGGATATTTTATATTTCGCATGGATGACATGAACAAACACGATTGAAGGTACGGAACTTTGGGCACATGGGTCTAATGCAGAGGAGTTTGCACAGGCGGCGGGTCTCTGTTTCAAGTTCATTAGACGAGGGAGGTAGTTCAGCGGGACGATGGGGTCGAGGCTGTAGCCGACATGTGCAGGTGGAGGCCACTGTCAAAGATGCGATGAATCGGTTGAGCGGCATGTTGCGGCAGATGAGATGTATCGAAGGAAATTGGTGACATGGCCATCGCGCCAGACAGCGGTGCTTTCTAGGGTGTGGAGCGAAGGAGGAGGAAAGAGGGCAGGCTTTGGCAGCGTCGGGTGTTTCAACTTCTGGCCAAGAGCGATCGAGGCTGGAAGCATGCGCACCGCCACAGTTGCAGCCACAGTTAGATGTGATGCATGTGAAAGATGGACAACCAAGACAACAAACGCGTCTGGTCGCCAGCAATCAAGTGGCCCCGATCGTCAGAGACTGCTCGAGACCATGGCTACGACTTCATGACCGACACGACAAAGAAGGCAGCCCATAATCTAATCAGCAACCATCATGGACGAGGTCGAAAACCCCCAGGTCAAGGCTCCTGAGGAAGAGAGCGACAGCATCGTCACACCAGCAAAGGACTCCGCCGAAAGACTGCACCTCGATAATGCACCTGTCAATCCGCCCGCAGACCAGCCAACCGATAACGACACGTCTAAGCGACCACTGTTGAAACGCGACTCGTCAGCACCACCGCCCAAGCAGCCTCCACCCGCCGTGCCTGACGTCGACCCAACCCAGGATCCTCCCGATTCTCTGACACTTGCCCAACTCAAGAATCTTCGTGCTGGCTTCCCAGTCCTGCAGAACCCCCCTCAACAGCCTGTTCCCCTGTCCAGCGTCTACGACTTTGAGTACCGCGACTCGCAATCCTTCCCCGTCGAGATCGAAGAATGGTTCACATACAGCGAAAAAGAGAGGTCCAAGCTACGTCAGATCAATGCTGCTTTCGACCATGCATGGAAGGCCCACACTGCTCAAGATCCTGTTCCCGACTGGACTGCCTCGCCGCAGTTGGGCATGAACTTCGTCGCCAATTTGCTTCACGACCTGCAACTGGGCTCTCCCCACCAACAGAACCAAGCTCTCCAGGTCTTGACATACATCTCTCTGGGCACATGGGAAGAGACTGCTGGTAGAGAAACCCTCAATCCTTTCTTCGCTGTTCTCGGCTCCAACCAACCACAGGTCACAGACGGCCTGCCAAACTATGCTGGTGCAACATTTCAGATCCAAATAATGATCAACACTCTTTGCATGCTGGCCCAGCAAGGTGCTGTGCCACTCGTCTACTCTCTCATGAAGTCTGTTTGCGAAAGGGATCTTACTGCTTCGGCTCAGAACGAAGATACTTCCAATTCAAAGTATGCCGAGGGTGACGAGACTATCGATGTATGGTGCACTTTGACTCTGATCTACTTGTTTGTCGAATTGAGTCGCATAGCTGAGGGCACCCCCGATGCTCAAGTCTTGCATAGAGAGCTTGGTAAGTGATACTCACATGCACTGCCGGAGCGAAGCTGACCCTATCAAAAGCTTTAATCAAGTCGGATTTGATGATCACTTGTGCAAACATAGTTGCTCAAATGAGATGGGATGACTTTGCCCCTGTGCCTCAAACGAAGGTACGTCTCGATCACATCCTTATAATAGCCAGATGCTAAGTTGCTCTTAGGTATTATTGTTGCTGTGGAAGACCATTCTCATCTCTTTCGGCGGTATCGAGAAAGCCGACGAGGTCAAATCTTCGTTCCAGGAAAATGTTGGCGAGAAAGATGCGCGTGGTCACCCCCTCATCACAGCCTCCCCACTCGACTATCACCTTTTCAGACAGGAGATCACTTCGAAATATCCTGCCTATCAACCCCCACCACCATTGTTTGCGTTCGAGCCTGAGAATAACACCATCTTGCCTCCGCTTCGTCACAGACAAACAAAGATCGACAGCAACGATAATACTGCATCGACTGGCACGGGTGTTCACGGTGCATCCATTTTGCATCAAGCAGTGCACATCGCCACTCCAGCACCATCACCTCCGCCTTCTCCAGCTGGTCCGGGAGGCAAAGGTGGAAAAAAGCAAAACTATCAGACTAATCAAATGTTCCCATTCCTCTACCCACCCTTGGACGAAGCGAGCAACGATCTAGGTGGTAAAGGCTCTACTGAGTTGCAGGACGCTTTAGCGGGCCGAAAATGGAAAGGAAGTGATGTTCCTGCTTCTATCCTCGAGGCTGCTGACCTGTTCTCTAAACGTATGAGGGCCACCAGAGCAATGAAACAGCTGTGGGATGCCAGAATTGACTATATGAGGTTCGAGAGGGGTTGGTCAGATGCCAACGACGACTCTGACGTAGAAAAGTTTGATCTCTATGAGCCTCAAGAGAATGGCTTTTCCTTATCTGAGCATGAAGACGTCGCAAACAAAGCACAGAAGCCAAAGGATCAAGAGCCTCTGTCAGAGAACGACAGGATATTGGAGGCGGTTGCACAATTTTACCGCGATGTTCTACCACAGATGCAGTCTGTTGTCTTTGTGTTGCTCAAAGGCATGGCGAGAGTCTATGCAGATACTACTGCCAATCCACAAGCCCAGGCTTTTGAGAACGGTCATGTCCCAGATGGCATATCAATATCGGCGGAACAAGTCGATGCTTCGCGCTCCACAGAGATTACTGGCAAAGCCGTATCGTCCATCTTGCTTCTATTGCTAAAATGGTTCAAGTTGTCTCGTAAGTACAATCATCGCCTGCGGAAACGATTTATGCTGACCGTTGTGTAGACATCCTTAGATTTGAGTATCTGAATCAACTGCTCCTGGACTCAGGATACATCATCGCGGTACTACGGATATGGCAATGGCAAGATATTGGTCGCGCCTGTCACTTTATGCTAGACAGACCAGAACTTGAGTGAGTTGATCTGTAAATGTTCGCGTATACATGCAACTGACTCGAACAGCTTTTTCAACTTCTGCCGCGCAAACTCGAGAAATCCGGTCCTGCCTGACTTCGTGACGATTGATGAAGCAGTAGAATCCGAAGATGAGGCAATTCCTCCACCTATCAAATTCCGCAGAGAGTCTGAAGCAATCTCAGAGGTTTCGGCCAGCTCAGTACCCCCAGACTACACCACTCACCCACCCGAAGTCGATGAACTGGGCTACCCGACTCAAGCACCTCCACCGGCGCCCATCCAGAACTATTCCTACCGAAACACTTTCACCTACATCAACTACTTGCGCGTACTACAAAAGATTACTCGCCGCAAGGCACATCGCTCTCTGCTCTTGGTGTCCTACAAGTCATCCAATGTGCTGAAGAAGTCGCTACGGGTACCTGTGGACATGATGAGATATTACACGCTCAAGCTCTTCAAGACCCAAGTACCATACTGCGGTCGAAAATGGCGTCAGAGCAACATGAAGATCATTACAGCCGTCTGGCTCAGCGTACCTTCGGAGCTACGCGACGATTGGCTATCCGGCGGTGGTGGCGGCATGGGTGGCGCTGGTCCTGGAGACGTGGATGGAACGGTGGAAGAAGCCCTGCCTCTCGAGCAGTCACTTCGTAGTCTTACGCATTGGTGGAATGTGCGCAACTACCCTGATAAGATGGGTGTAGACAAGAAGCTACTTACGGAAGAGCAGGACTTCTTTGCCAGAGAGCTGGAGAAGATGGAATTGGGACGCATTGAAGATGAAATGCTCGAAGAGAGTATGATTGAGGAGGCATGGGCCCAGCCTATGGAAAATTATGCATAGAGAGGATGTGGGCGATTGCCTATTCATAGCGAACGAGCCCTGATCAACAATACTTTTGACAAAACCACGCCAGTATTTCCCTTTTTTAAGAAGCATCTATAGAATACCTTTTCCTCCCGCGTCGATTTCAGTGGCTCCAACCTGCTTCTCTTCATCTCCAGAGGCTTGCGAAAATGATGACAAGGCCTTGGATAGCAAGAACATCCCGAGGGGGATGGTTGACCAGCAAACTGCCGATGAGGATTGAACACATAGAAATCAGAGGGTAAGTCATAGCACCAGCCTGTGCTGGCTCCACATTGTCCAAACGCAACAACGCCATGAAAGACTGATAAACGCCAAATCGAAGCTCGATGGCAATGACAATGGGCACGCCCAGAGCAAACTCGAAAATTTTAGATCCGAGAAGTGACGCTTTGTCAATTTCGTCGTGGGCAGACTAAGCCTCGTTGACGATGACGCCCCATTCGTGTTGCTCCTTGCCGTACATGATGTCTGAGAGCCAGCCACGGACGAGTCTGGCGTAGACACCAGTCTTGCCCTCGACCAAGGGGATCTCGAGTTCGTGCTCCTTCCAGCCGATGAGACCGACCGGGGCAACGAAGAATGCAGTGCCGGCAGCGAAAGCTTCGACAAGACGACCCTCCTGGTGGGCGTCCAAGATCTCCTGCATGGTGAACTTGCGCTCAATGACTTCGAGGCTTTCGGCATTGTACTTGGAGGCGTTCTCGGTGGAGAGACGCTCCTTCGCGATATCGAGGACACTGGCACGAGTGACACCCTCAAGGATCAGGTTGTCCTCGAGAGGTGCGGTGATCAGCTGCTGCTGGCCTTCCTTGGTCTTCCAGACAACGAAGAAGTTGCTGGCACCGGCCTCAGTGACGCTAGCGTTGTTGCCGAACAACCACAGGATCTGATCGTAGCCACGAGCGCGAGCCTCGCCTTGTCCGACCAGCGAAGGACCGTAGTTGGCGCCGAGCTTGGCATAACCGAAACCGCCAGGCCATGCACGGATGGAGTCTTCCTTGCTTGCAAGAAGCTTGAGACCTTGGGCCTTGGTGACAGCCTCGCTGAGATTGGGGTTGACAGCGGAAGCGGCAGGCAAGTTGCGAGGGTCTGACCAATCGGGGAAAACGGCGATGATAACGTAGAGAAGAGCCTCCTTGGGGACCTGAACGCCGAGACCGGGATCTGTGCCGATGAAAGTGGGACGCAAGTAGAGGAAACCGCCCTTGTTGGGCAGCCACTTGGGGCCGTCAGTGGCGCAGAGCTTCTTGATCAGGATCTCCAATTGCTCAGCAGGGAAGTCAGGAAGAGAGATACGAGCAGCACTTCTGCGCAGACGCTCGCAGTTGCGACGGACACGGAACAAACGCAACTTGCCGTCCTCGCCGTGGTACAGTTTCAGACCTTCGAAACATTCGGTGGCGTAGTGAAGAACGGAAGCAGTAGGCATGATGCTCAATGGACCATAAGCCTTGAGTTCAGGAGCCTCCCAGCCATCCTCCAGAGTCCAGCGTGCAGTGATCATGTGGTCGGTGCAAGTACGCATTCTCTTGAGCTCCTCGCTACCAGGGACAGGAGGATCTCTCGGCGCACTGGTCAGAGAGATCTTCAATTTTGAGGCATCGAGCTGTGCAGTTTGTGCATTGGAGGCGAGGTTGTGTGCAATGCCGGCCTTGGTCAACGACTTAGCGGTGGGCGTGGCAGTGCCAGAGGCCGGAGGTGTGATGTCTTGTGCGCTCATATTGGCAATGTGTGAGGTGAAGCCTTTGACAGATGTTGTGTTCCGAACAATTGGCAACAATGAGTTTCGATTACAGTTTCCTTGGGTCTGTAGGATATCTGTATAGAATTGAGTCTCAATTGAGAAGTGGTGTTTCGTGATGATAAAAAGGGATGTTCAGAGCAGACTGTGGGGTTCTAGAAGGTATTTGTATAGACAACGCCTCCGCCGCCGATACAGGAGCGTCGTGAATCAATTGATAATGAGTCAATGGTACTTGGTACTGAGGCCGGTATCCGAGTTGCAGACCAGCATCTGTGTGCTTCATACATTTTCTTATCTCACAATGCACACCTTAGATATATACGCCTTACGCCTTTTGTTATCGTCCACGCCCTGGCAATTTTTTTCTGTGCTTTCCATCGGCAGCCGGCGGTCAAGACCGGATCTGGGGGAAAGGGATATCGAACGCACGGGCATACTTAAGCAACGAAATGCGAGAGTCCAGATACCTAGTCAAGGCATCTGTGACTCTCGAAGAGCCTTTAATACTTCTGATATCTCTATATATCTCTTCAATGAAAACAGCAAAACGAGTAGCCACGGAACGTAATTGAGGAACAAAACTTCTATGTTACGTGCCTGTACCTCAATTTCCACCAATCAAATGGGACAGAGCCGAGGACATTGTCGCCAAGCTTCCCACGACCTCACGGCGTGTCTGAGAACTGGTTTACAATGCATTTGTAACTCGTTCTAAAGACGTTTGCGATCTCACAGCTCGAATTCGTCTCCTGATGGATAGCAAGATGTTCCTCAAGTAGATAATATCGATTTTATTGGGATAACATTGCAAGATTATCTTGATAATATCTCGATAATATCATGGTAGGATCATGGTATGATCATGGTAATATCATGATAAGACCATGGTAAAAGTATGATCTCAGCATATGCTGAGCATAGGTCAAACATGGTTCAAACATGGTTCAAACATGGTTCAAACATGGTTCAAACATGGTTCAAACAGGGTTCAAACAGGGTTACATCGATAATGCCATACAGACAACAGGTTGACTTTGTCTTCATCTTTACAGATCTATCGTGCCGTCCATCGAAATATTCTCGAGTCTTGGGCCATGCTATCCAACAAATAATGTTATCCAGGACTCGTTGTTGACACTTCGGACTTACTGCACTGACAGCAGTCAAACCTGGTCAACGTCGCAACGATTGCGATATAAAGCCATAGGTCGTCTGGCCATTCCGAGCAGGAAACATTGGCCCGTCTGCAACAAGACACTCGCCGCCCACATCGCCCGGGCTTACTCAAAGATCATACCCGCCCATTGCGCTTACTGCAGCAACCTCGAGACTTTACGAACCAACTATTTCAAGCTATCCTAATGAATTTGTCCTGAGGAGTTTTCGAGTCAACATGTCATCGAGATTTAAATGGGACTTCTCGCGTCTCGAGCCAAGCTTGATGATGGCCGAGCCGACCTTCCGTCGGCGGCCGTACAGAGCGAGTTTTGTCCCCGCTGCCGATATTGGTTGGTTACCTAGGCAATCCCAGCGCGTCGTGTCCGCGCGACTGAGAATTTGGTTATAGTACCTTGTGTCTTCTATTTCTCTCTTGCTCTGTCACCAGCCAGACTCTTCGGAAAATCCGACTGCACGCTCTCCAGCTTGTTCCGTCCGCTTTGCCTAGTAAGCCTCGTCTTACCAAAGCCTGCTGTGGCGTTCTGTTGACCACTACAGTTCCTTCACACATCAAAAACCCATACGATCAAGATGACTGAGTACGAGAAGATGAAGAAGCCCGAGCTTCAAGCTTTGCTCAGGGCTCGAAGGCTTCCTGTCAGTGGCAACAAGGACGTCTTGATCAAGCGATTGAAAGACAACGATGACCCGCAAGCGCAATCTCCCCTCCAATCAGATCGCGAGGATCAAAGACCCTTGCTTGAAGGAGTTCTAGAGGCATTGAAGTGCTGCGACCCCAGAGAGGTCGCGAAATCGGTGCGCCAGCTGGTTCATGCTTAACATCTTCGCAAGGCCGTGAAGACGTTAGAGAAAGACCTAGCAAATCGCCGCGGATATTCGAATCCCTGGAGAATGATCATAAAGGGCGATAAGATCAGGGCAGGCAAATGTCTTGAGCCAACGTGTCCTCTGTGTGGTACTGGAACACTCTGCGCATCCCTCGATCGTCTTTGCGGTTCGGGCTCGAAGTGCACCGACAGAAGCTGCAACGATCTCGAGAACTGTTCCAACTGCCGTGGCCAAATTCAAGAGCTGGAAGATGCATATACACAACGAAAGCGAGAGGATTGTGCCGACGGGTCTTGCGGTGACTTGTTCAAGTGCTCGCGGTGCGAGAACTGTATCCACTATGCGATGGAACCACCGAGTACACCCAGGGACTTCCAAGGGCACCTTGATCCATCGATTACAGGCGACCCCTCTGAGCTCAGGCATATGATCACTGATCTCAGGACCCTTGTGCACAATGAGAACCTCGGTAGGCTTTTGCGAAAGCTACAGGTCGAGAAACCAGATCCTGGCGAATGGACTAACATCAAACAACAACTTAGAGGGGGGAAGTGCTCTGTTTCAACCTGCTCTTTGTGCAGTGCCGCAACCATATCCGAATCTCTGGAAGCCTTGTCCCATGGATTGAAAAGCGACTGTGGTGGTGACCCATCTGTTAAGTGCAGCGACATCTTCACCTGTTCAAGTTGCCGTCAATCTGTCCAGGATATGGAAGACACCCTATCTCGATTTCTTGATGGATGTTGTAAAAGCGGACATTGTGATAGTGTCGAATGCTCTGAGTGCCGGAAACGACTTACAGCAGATAGCAGCTCAGAATCAAGCCACCAGGACGACGAAGACAGCGATTCGGAAGACGAAGGGAAGTATTGTCTCGAGGACGACTGTGAAGGCGTAAAAACCTGCATGCTTTGCCAGTACGAAAAAATGATGGAGAAGGCGAGACGAGCTGAGGATGCCCGTGACGAGAAACGCACGCGCCGTTTCGAGCGATTGGGACATTGTGATGGACCAGATCCGGCCGAAACAGATTCAGACTTGTTATCTTATGGGCTCGGATGTCGCTTCATTGATTGTGAGAAGTGTCGCATGATTGAGGCCAATATCGGTCCCAAAATGCGGAACGATGAACTTCGTCGCCGCCGCGTCGAGAACATCAAGACAAGCCTGACTGAAAGCTCTGATGGTACTATGGTTGGGGCCAGCCGGAAGAGACGTTTCAGCAATCTTGATCTTCACTTTACCCTCCCACCACAACACCCTATGGCAAAACGTATCCGCGAAGAAAAACAACGAGAGAAACTGGAGAGAGAACGGGCTCGCTCTCAGCACGAGCGGCCATCATGGTTCGGTACGCCTGAGGATCCGTTACCGGATCTGTGGATGGGACGTCCAGTCCTCCTCGAGAATGAGATTCGGATTTTGAAAGTTTCGGACTCACTACCCAAGTTCTATTTGTCTCAGTCGGAAGAAAATATCATTCTCTTGGCGAAAGGAGAAAAAGAGAGACGCTTTTCTACCATCATCCGTAGACTTGAAGCCGAACTCATGTCACGCGATTTTTGGATGCAAAGCCTGGGCTTCGATGCAGACGATGGCTTTGGTAACATTCCTGCTGGGGATTACAGGCTAGAGGATGCACCGGCCGCTCCTGCTCGAGGAGAGGGACGTGTGGAAAATTGGGTAGCTAACCTTCCCAGATTTTGATGCTTCTGTTTCCTAGATAGTCAAGGATCGCAGTGCACTTTGTTTGGCTGTATTTCTTATGTCTGTAGTTAGAAAGATTGGCTCAATGAGCTTGGCTCCAATAGTTCAGCCATCGATGGGTGTTATACTCTGTCAATATCTTTCAGGTGGGAAGTGTCAAAGGCCCGAATGACTGCTGAATGCAGAATCCTCCCTGTGTGTTAGATTCTGTACCTCACACTCTCACCGTAGGATAGAGCAAGATTTTTGGGAAAGACACAATCATCTTCGGAAGTAGAGATGCTGCCGAGGAGGGACGGAGATATCTTGCCTTTATTTGAACATTGCCTGCTTCTGTAGCTACACGTGTTACATACCGATTTTGACCTATACGGAGGGTGTTAAATACCATCATGTTGGCACAATTTCTTATTTGTCCAAGACAGCTGTTGTTTGAGCAACCCTGGCTCAATGTCTTTCCATCTCGGCGATCGCTTACCTGGTCGGTATAAGATCAATCTCGGGACGGAGAATAGAGGTGTTGAGGTAGCAACTGTTAGAACTGTAATTGGACATGTGATCGTGTTGATGTTATCGACAGATTCGATTGCTAGAACTAATTGATACCTAGTCACCTTGTCGTACCCGACGCAGACGCCGGGCGAAGCAGGAAAGTGCAATGGTGTTGTTTTCATCTAGGATCGGTCCTTCCTCGAGAATTGATGTGTGCGGGTGTCTTCGCGACGAGACGGATTTGGTATCTGGTGGCCTCGTCGGATTGGGAAGGAAGTGGTCTGTCTCTTGGGTGGCTTCATCCATGGCCTGTCGATCACCCCATGGTCAAAGCGTACTCTAGCTTCATGCATGATGAGTTGACGCTCTTGACAGCGTTCATCGAGTTCAAATAATACGAAAGGCTTCCTTTGCTCTTCGTCTGCGCAACCCTTCTGGCCTCTCTCGGCTATCTTCAACATGAGTACATTCGCATCCACGGCGTTCCGCCGCACCGTACAAGCTAGTCGAGCACCTTACTGGCAAGCTCGTGCTGCCAGATTCACCAAGCAACAAGTTCGCTCAATTGGCGACCATGGCACCAAGCCGCCGCTTCCTCCAGGCTCCCCTCAGCCTTCCAGAGTCGTCGCACCCAAGACGCGCCTCGCCGTGGGTGTTGTCTTTGTCGGTGCACTGATCTACTCAATGGTACACTCGACTCCATCATGACGTACATGGACTGCTCAGACACTGACACACGACCAAACAGGCCACTGGAGATGTAGAGCACACCGAGCCGCCGTCCATTGCAGAGCGCGATAGTCTCAGTAAGCGCGAATCCGGCGTCACAGAGACGTCCCCCATGCGTCTGAGAATGGAACAATTCATAAAAGCTAAGCAGGAGGAGATCGTCCGCGAGCTTGAGAAGGTCGACGGCACCCGCTTCAAAATCGACAAGTGGGACCGCCCCAATGGTGGCGGCGGCATCACCTGCGTCCTACAAGACGGCAATGTTTTCGAGAAAGGCGGCGTCAACACCAGCATCGTTTACGGCACCCTGCCGCGCGCCGCCATCAGCAAGATGAGGGTCAACCACAAGGCTTTGGACCCGGATGTCGAGAGTTTGGAATTCTTTGCCGCTGGTTTGAGTATGGTGCTGCACCCCAGCAACCCCATGGCTCCTACTGTGCACCTGAACTATCGCTACTTTGAGACTGCAAATGCCGACGGCACCCCCAATGCTTGGTGGTTCGGCGGCGGCACTGATCTTACCCCTTCGTACTTGTTCGACGAAGATGTCATTCACTTCCACCGCACAATCAAAGATGCTTGTGATGCTCATGACAAGACCTACTATGCACGTTTCAAGGAGTGGTGCGACAAGTACTTTTATGTTTCGCACCGTGGAGAGACACGCGGTGTTGGAGGCATTTTCTTCGATGACCTCGACGAGACTGAGAAGGACCAAGAGGCTCTCTTCTCCTTCTCTCAGTCATGTCTCAATGCCTTCTTGCCCTCATACATCCCCATCATCGAGAAGAGAAAGAACATGCCCTTCACTGAGAAGGAGAAGGCATGGCAACAACTACGCAGAGGTCGCTACGTCGAGTTCAACTTGGTGCACGACCGCGGTACCAGCTTCGGCCTCAACACACCTGGCTCCAGAGTTGAGAGTATCCTGATGAGCTTGCCATTGACTGCTCGCTGGCAATACATGCACGCTCCCGAGAAGGGCTCAAGGGAAGAGCGCATGTTGAGCGTGCTCAAGGAGCCCAAGGAGTGGGTATAGAGAGTCGCAAGACGAATAAAGAATTGTAATATAACCCCCTTGTACAGAGCATCTGCGGGCGGATGGTTTGGAATATCTGTAGAACAACTCAAAAAGAAGCAACGCAGCATGTCGACGTCATGACTTTTCCCAGGATGATGTCAAGTAAACAGTCGAGCTTCACATATTCTGCCACGCAACCAACACAATCCAGTCAATTTCACCTTCCATTTCTCAATTAGCAAAGATATCAGAATCTCAAAAAGTAGTAGTCGCAACCATGTCAGCACAAGGCGCCTTCCACCGTCTTCTCTCCTTCTTCGCAACCCGCTCGTCTCGCCCAAACACCTCGACAATAACCTTCATGGACTCTCTCCGCGGTGACCTCTCTCTAGGCCTCAACTTCCCCGTCGCTGTCTTCCTAGCCACAGTCCGTCATCTCGTATTCCGCAACACCGGCTTCTGGTCCTTGACCATCTACGTCCCCACCGTGCGCACAAGTCGCAAACTGCTCGGCGGTCCCTCTGCATGCAAAGACCTGGACGAAAGCAAGAGATATGGATGTGGAGAGCTAGTGACATTGGCAAAGGACGATGGCGTTGTCGCTCAAGCTGATGCAGTGGGGTTGTGGATGCTTGCTGCTGAGAAGGACGGTAAAGTCAAGGGAGAGGAAGTGAGGCTGTTCCAACGGGGTGAGATTATGGAGAGAATCGCTTCTCGTAGGAGAGGCTTGGATAATGTGTTGCCGTTTTGGAGGGGTGGACCATTGATGTGAGTTTCCTTCTATTTATTGAAGCTGGTTGTTGTTCATGGCTGATGCTGATATATATAGTCCTTCCGCTCATTCTTGGGCTGTCAAGAAGGCTTTTGATGTCGAGGTTTACGACGGACACAAGAGAGCTTGAGAATCTCTAGACATTCATATATGGTTCACGACTGGTTCAGGACAATGGCATGCAACAAAGCCAGCCGCTTCCAGAGATCAACAACTACCGAGGGCATGTTTCGAGCGAGGACGCCCCCAGCCGCTTAGTGGAAACATCTGCCACTTGGTTGTACTACATTCTATCCAGCCCTCTCCTTTTGAGACACGGAGCAATATTGCAAAACCATCGAGATACACGACTGCGTCTCACACTAAGCTGTGCTCCGCGCATCCATTCCCGAGTATCTATGGGTACATGCGCGGACTGACTTCGAGAACAAGAGAAGTCACGAGCACAAGAACAGCTCGCTGCTCCCTCGAGGACATGCCGCAAGTCACATCGGTTCTCACGAGAGGCATATTTCGAGCAGTTACGAATGACTCAGTCACACTTCCCAATGGACACTTGCCTTACCACTCAATCTAGAATAAGGATGTTTAGATAAACTTTCTAGCCATTCGTGATAATCGTATGCCGTAAACAATCAATGGGAGCACGTGCTTGCCAACCAACCCTCTCTTTTTACCTAGCAAGCGTTACATCAATCCCATGATTTTACCATTTCCCTCTCCCAATCTTCAGTCAATAGTGTCTTGCTTTCGACTTCTCACGCCCATCAGCGAGGCCTCGCCTTCGACTTCTCGTAGTTCTCAACCTGCACAATGTACCGAGCCGGTGTGGTCACTCTGATGTGCGTGTATTTCTTCATCCACTCCTTTGGATCTTTGGGATTGTCCGGTTGCATCAGTCCAGGCGTTTGAGCCGCCGATGTGTCGTGCTGCTCGTAGAGAACGTTGAAGCGGCGGTAATTTTCGCACTCGTCGATAGCATTGCCTGCAAACCAATTGACCAGAAACTCCGTAGCTTCTTGTTCACTGCTATCCCATATGGAGCTATACTCGGGCATCTCGCTCTTTGGTGGAGAATACAGCATAGAAGGAGGTTTCATATCTGAGCGGAACGGGTTGCGGCTGTTGTCAGCCACAGGTGTGCCAAGCAGTTCACAGACGAGCTGCCAGCATTTGACTTTGGGGGAATCTTCATTGAGAGTGCCCTTCTCTCGGTCTTCGTCGATCAGCTCTGCGAGCCATGCCAAGATACCAGGTCGACAGTAAATACGGTCGTTTCGTCCACCCTCCGGCTTTGCCTTATAGCCTCTGAAAATCTCTAACACCTGGAGTGCTTGGGCTGGGTGGTTCTTGAAGATATCGTCGGTGATAAGTGTAAGTGTGCCACTCGGAAATAGGCGCGTGCAGTTGTACTTGATCGGCGAATCGAGACGAGTTTTGATGGCCTTCGAAACACCGACTTGGAAGATGTTAACTCCAGTCGCCAGGACACTCCAAAATTCTGGCAACTTCCAAAAAGAATTCATCGATGGGTGGAATAGAACCACTCTGTTAACGGTCGACCCTTTACCACAGAATTGGCTCCACAGGTCGCAATCTTCCGAATGGACGAACTTTGCGCCGACTTCGTTCAAGAAGACTTCAACAAGTTTGGTCTCCGGTGTCCCCTTAGGGAAGCAAAGATACACGAATTTTTCGATGTGCTTGCCTCTGTTGGCAGCGAATAGTATCTCAGGGTTGAGATCCAGGTGTTCGACACACATTGAGATGAAAGAGGCTTTGGTCGGTCTGACGACGATCGGTCCGGAAGTGCCAGATACCGCTGCTTGGAGATACCAGCGTAGGCCTGGCTTTTCTGGGCCTCGATGAGGCATGAACTTCCAGTCTGGGTTCTGAGTAGGGTAAACGACAAAGACAAAGTTGTCCGTTCTAACAGCAACACAAGATGAGTGTAGAACCAAAAAGTCCTCGAGATAAGTAGCCATAGCATCTCCCGGCGTACATATGACACCGCCTGATGCCCATGCCTTGTCCTTTAGATACCAATAGGCTTCGAAGTCACGCGAGCGACAAATTTCTGAGCTCTCGAGTGAGGGATTCTCACCGATGGTGTCAAGAAACTTTACTCGACCTACTCTGTTATCAAAGACCAACTTGATATTCATGGTGTGAGTAGGCGGAGTAGCAGGTCTGATGCTGAGACTGATAATGACAGGATCTGCAGTATCCTTCTCATCTAGCGCTCCTGGTGTCGTTGCTGTGTGGGCTGTGTTGATAAGTGGTTCCACAGTAGGACCTGGCATTTCAGCATCTTCCATGTGGACATCTCTTCCTGCACCATTCCTAGGCTCAAAGGACGCAGTTGATGCGAGAGATGGCGATTGGATTGGAGTGCGTTCATCAGGACGGAGCCTGAGATTTGGCAGACTGGTTCTGTCTCTGCGTCCCTCAGCCTCGTCCTGACGCAGTCCATAACGATCGGGGCTATCTGGACGCTGCCTTGCCCGGAACCCGTTAACGTCCTCAGGTCCCTCTCGCCTGGGTCCATCGACATTCTGCTGAAAGTCGTAACCATGAAGATATTCACAATCCTCTGCGGTGAACTTGCATTGATTGTTTTCCCAATATGTACAGGTAGCAGTATGCTTAGGAGCCATCTGCCCAGTCCATTCATGTGCATAAGGGCACACTGTTTCAGACTTTTTACACGTGCCTCTGAACCAGAATCGACATGTTATGTTTTTTCTGGAGAATCGAGATACGTTTGGTTGGGCTGATGGATATGCGAACCTTGGCTCAGCCTCTTGCGCTGACCGAGTCGCTGCGATAGCTTGATGAAGAGGTCTGCGTTGCAATGCAGAAGCCGAATCCGGACGTCTTTCCAAGGCAGGCGCTGACTTTGGAGCTGCCGAGCTTTCCGTCTCAGATATTCCAGTGACGTTGGTGTCTAGTCGCAAGGCGTTTGACGTAGATGAAGGACCATTTTCAGGGTTTAGAACCTTTCCAGTACTCGGATCGACAAAGTTTAGAGCGTTTGGATCAGGTGCAGGTTCGTTGTGGCTGTAGAGCTGCATACGTCTTTGCGTAGATAGATTGACGAATTGAGGATCCGTCGAGTCTTTAGGCGTGTATTCATTGACTCGTGGTCGTTGTCTAGGCTTGACCTTTGGTTCATGGAACAACTTGATAGGTGCTGTTCTTCGAGATGGTCCAGCAGGTCTGGGTGCGGATTCTGAAGTATTGTTGGTGGCGGTAGGGCCGATCGGATCTCTAGGCACGAGTCTTATCGGATTCCTAGACACTTCCACATGGGTCTTGCTAGTGGCTGTTGACGCGGTATCCTTTTTCTCGGAGGATCTCCTCAATTCGCTCGGTTTAATGGCAGAGGTAGCGTTTGAAGCACGACGTTGTGCGAGATCGCCTGGCACTGTCGATAGATTTGGCACCATAGATGATTTTATCAGGTTGGAAGCCTGGGACGTTGAGGAATTATCACCGGCATCTTTACGTGGACGCTCGGGACCTTTGTTCTTGGATGCGGCAGCTTCGCTGGCAGCGTCCCCTGGCTGAGATGTCTTTGAAGCGCTTGAAGTGTTCAATGACTTTGGCCTAGATGTGACTACAGATGTTGATCTACCTAAAGCAGAACTTTAGTCAGTATAGGACTCTCATTTGATGATTCAATAGAGCTCATCCAGATATGTGGCTGTCTATCAGGGATCAGAGTAGGCCACAAGACTAGGCAGTTGTTTGTTGAGAACAACATTATTATCACGAGCCCTAGTTGAGCTTGACCCTGTGCAACGTCTAAAAAGCAGTCTCCTCGATAAGTTGTTGAAACAAGGAGCAAGTTCTGGCACGCAATTTCTATACCTTTGTTTGACGTACCTGGTCGTTGCTTCGTGGCTTCTTTTGCACCAAGTTGATCGTTTACACGAGCCCGTTTCGGCACAGTTGTTGAATGTGACGTTGGGGACTTGCGAGGACTTTCCGTGATTTCAGTCGTACGCTCGTTGAACATGGAATACTGTGAATTGGACACATCGTTCACCGATAGCGCTGGAGATGGTGAGCGCGGGTCGGACTGAGGTCTCTTCCGTTTTCGGGTGGCAGATGCGCTGGGAGTAGCTGGCTCAGACAGCGGGGTGATTCGTTTTCTAGGTGATGTCTCAATAGCAGAGGACGGGGAGTTGGTAGCATCACGGTGCGGTGCCTTCCTCGCAGTTCCCTTCTTTGCCAGTTCCTTTTTGGAGAGTAGACGACGACGATGTGTGGGTTCTCGAGCTTCTTTCTGGCGGCGCTTCTCTGCACGTTTGGCATGGCGACGCTCACGTTGCACTTCCTCGCGTCTTACCGCAGCATCGAATTTGGCAACTTTGAAGAGTTTAGCACGACCCTCGGCGGCGTCTCGTTTGTGAAGTTCCCAATTGACGAGGCAGTCGGTGTCGACGAAATTCTCGCGGGGTTCCCAAGTAGATCTGTGTAGTTCGTAGCCTTCCCATTTAACCAAGTATAGCGGGTCGCCTTCGTCTGTGGTTCGCTCTGCAAGAATCTGATGCAAGTTAGTAGTAGAAACAAGGGAGTGAGATGGCGGGCAATTGACCTTCTCGACACTGTATTCCGCTTCAAGTTCACTTTCGACAGTGCTATCCGTGTTGACTGAGTCGCTATCATCGTCCTCGACGAAGACTGGTCGAGACTTAGAAGTGGCCATGACGGAGAACGAGTTGAGAGGTCATGACAGCGCGTCAACGACAAATGAGAATATTTGATGGTGCAGTGCTACTGGTGGAGTGGCAGAAGTTTCGAGAAAAGTTGATGTTTTAAATGTTCGCGCCTTCCTGCAAAAGTGATAGATAACATGCACGTGTGATAGTGCCAAGGCTTTTGGGATGGACGGTGCGGATTGGCTGGAGGTGGGGAAGGGAACGAGGAAGGAGCAGTGGGCGCTGGCGTTGGCGTTGGCGTGTCTGTCTGAACCGGGCTTGGGCTGCCTGGAGTTTCAAACAACAGCTGATCTTGCTCTCTCTACCACACCAACTCTCCTCTTGTGCTCGTCCCCTTGTTGTTGCTGTTCGCCGACTCTCTGCTGTGCGCTCCATCGCAAACAACACTCACGACCTCGTCCTCGCCTTTCTGCTGCCACGCTTGCTGAGATCCGCCCCTCCTTAATCCATCCCCGACTTCCCACATTACCACCATGGCCAACGACGAGTACGATGTAAGCTCATCCCCGTGTCGCGCTGCCACCACCTCAGTATTGACTCCGTCCCTAGTTCCTCTTCAAGGTCGTCCTGATCGGAGATTCTGGTGTCGGTAAATCCAACCTCTTGAGCCGTTTCACCCGCAACGAGTTCAACCTCGACTCAAAGTCGACCATTGGTGTCGAGTTCGCTACGCGCAGCATTCAAGTCGACAACAAGACCATCAAGGCTCAGATCTGGGATACCGCCGGCCAGGAGCGTTACCGTGCTATCACCTCAGCTTACTACCGCGGTGCCGTTGGTGCCCTGCTCGTCTACGACATCAGCAAGCACCAGACATACGAGAACGTCACCAGATGGCTCAAAGAGCTCAGAGACCATGCAGACAGTAACATTGTCATCATGCTCGTTGGAAACAAGTCCGATTTGAGACACTTGCGCGCTGTACCCACCGAGGAGGCCAAACAGTTTGCCAGTAAGTCTTTCTTGCCGCGCGCCCCCGTCTACCAACATCCGACTAATTGCCTTACCTTAGGTGAAAACAACCTCTCCTTCATCGAGACCTCTGCTCTGGATGCCAGCAATGTTGAGCTCGCTTTCCAAAACATCCTTACAGGTATGCAATCTATGCTTCGTTGTCGCAACTTCATCTTACGCGTGCTCTAGAAATCTACCGCATCGTTTCCAGCAAGGCTCTCGATCAAGGCGAAGGCAAGGAGAGCGGCCCCGGCAGTGGTGCCCCTGTCAGCGTCCCCTTGACCAAGCCCGCCGACGGTAACGCAAAGTCTGGCCAGTGCTGCTAAACGCACAAAACTCCCCGATACCCGACCCATGAACAATTCCAGAGAGCACGCGATACGAGAAAAACAGAGAAAATATCCTGGAAACGCTGCTCACACCTTCATCTTTCCCCTTGGGTGATGTCGTGTGACCCTTTCCCTACCGGCGTTATGAAGGCGTAAACGATCTCGCCATACACCATGCGAATCACCTGGTACGAGGCTCTTTATCACTCTCCCCCACGTGAACGCTTATTTTTCTTACCCCTTTGCGTTTCTGTTGGTTGCGATCTAATTCCCTTTTTGTCATGTTAACGTTGCAAATGTACCGGGCTGGAGGGAGCATGCTTTCTGCCTTCTTCCTGCTTTCTTGTCTGTTTGGTGTTTATACATCGGGGGAAGGAGTCTTTGGCAATACGAATGCGGGAAGATTGCCGCACTCCAAAGAGGAAGGAAGAGAGAATCATGAGCTTTCTCCTCTAGACGCCAAATGAAAACGAAATATGAAACATGTCTTTCTTGTTCTCTTCGTGTCAGAATTTCCAGCTCCCAAATTATATTTACAGTCGGTAAATTGTTTACCATACTAACCACCTAGGCTTGGCTGCGTTCGCTCTGGAGCACAATCTCTTTTCTCAGAAGACCATGGGTTCTGTAGCTGCTCAAACTTGAAGTATCGTGCATTGCAAGAGAACATCCAAAGATGTTTGCTAGGCTGATTCATAGTATTACAGATTTCTGTACGGATAAGTCAAATGGACTGTCGTGCAGGAGTTTAAAATTTCCTGAAGCCATCATTGCCAGTGACCATGTCCTGGCCCTTTTGACTGATCTCCTGACTTGGTTGCACCCAAGCCTTCGAGGCATCAGTGTGCTTTCCAGTTCCGAACTTTTTGATGCACCAGTCGAGAACAGTATCAAACTCTCTCCTGCTCTCTTTTGCAAGCGCTTGCTTGTCACCTTGACCTTTTGACAGCTTCTCTAGGCTGTCTACAAAGTCTCGAGCGGATTTTTGAGGAGGCATCTTGGTTTCACCTTGGTCTTTTTTCTTTTCGACCTCGGCCTTTTCGTCGTCTGTGGCTTTTCCCCATACCAATTCGAAGGGCTCGGAACTCGAGACATCGTGGTACCAGGCTCTGGTGTTGTTGAAGTCTCCTTCTATACGGTGGAGGATACCGTGTAGGTACATGGCTTCAAATGCTGGATCGGACTGCATGTGCCGCACCAAGAAGTGGGCCGAAGGGAGATCATGGTTGAGAAGATGCAATAGAGCCTCAAGTGCTGGGTGTAGATACAAAGATGCTATCTTGTCGGTCAAAGTTGGGTCGAGGGCTTTTGCTGGTGGAAGCAGTGGTACGGGGAGAGTTTTGAGGTGAGCGAGCAGCTCGTCAGAGCTGACAGGACTGTTTCCCGAATACACGCTGGTCATGGTTTTTGGTTCTGGGTGCAAGACACGTGCATGAACAGGCTCCTCGGAGGCTATATCTAATGGCGTTTCGCATGAATCGCTTCAATGCGCGGAACATTAATCGTCGTCGTCATGATCCAGCAGGGCAGCGGTGGTCGGCCCGTGGCCGATTCAAATAGCAGGAGACGTCATGTTGCCAAACTGGGACACGTGGGATGTGATGGAACCGGTTTTGAATTTGCTGGTGGAGCTCGCGAGCTCCTTGGCCAGCTCTTACGATCAATTCTGTTTATATACACGGCGCAAGCCTCCAGAATCTGTTCACAAGCTTCTCCGACCCTGGCAATACAAGAGCGAGCAAGTCCGTACTTTGAGCGACACGAAACCCCCCAGATCATCGCGTCCCCCAGATTCCATCTCACCATCGTCCTTGGCCCGACGTCATTCTCGAGATCGCCAAATAAACAAACCGACACGCGCTCTTCATCGTATACAACCAGGAGCCAATCTTTGATTCTTTCTGTAGCAGAATATGGTCGGCACTAGAAATGTTGCCTCATTCGGCGTCAAGAGAAGCAAGAGCAATGGCAATGGTCGTCCAGACCAGGCAGATGTCGAAACCGGCCTAAACGGCAGGAAGAAACCGAACATGTTCAGATTCAGGGACGCCGCCCGTACTGCCCTACATGACCAAAGAAGAGAAGACCTCAAGCAGAAAATCTTGGCCGGTGTCGAAGACGTAGACATTGAGCACTTCAGAAAATCTGATGAAGAGCTCAAAGAGATCAAAAACAAGAAAGTCCGAAAATTCTACCAAGATCAGAATAACCGTCTGGATGACTGGGCCGAAGTCGACGCTCTGGTCAAAGCATTGGCCGATGATGTTCTAGACAGTATGAACCCAGATGCAGATGGTGATGGCCAACAAGAACGCCATGGAGGTCTGCAAGATGCTGATGGTGCCATTTGGGAGTTCCTTCCCGACGACGTCAAGGAGAACAGACAAAAGGCAGAGAAGAAGGCCAAGTGGGCCATCAACATAAACGTCATTGCCAACATTCTGCTTCTGATTGCTAAGCTTGCCGCCGCTTTCTATTCGTCCTCCCTCTCTCTGATCGCCTCGCTCGTCGACTCGGCTCTAGATCTACTATGTACTCTGATTGTCTGGAGCACTAACAAAATGGTACAATGGCGCCTCAAAGCACTTCGAAAGCGCTTCCCTGTCGGCCGTCGTCGCCTTGAACCCCTCGGTATCCTCGTATTCTCTATCATCATGGTCATCTCCTTCCTCCAGATCTTGCAAGAGTCGGTACAAAAGCTCCTGCCCGATGCTCCCCACAAGGCTAAGGAGCTGCCTGCTATCGCTATCGGCGCTATGTTGGCCACCATCATCATCAAGGGTATCATCGGTCTAGGATGTGTCCGCATCAAGACCACTCAGGTGCAAGCTCTGGCCCAAGATTGCAAGACAGACGTCGTTTTCAACACTCTATCCCTTCTTTTCCCTTTCATCGGCTACAAAGCAAATGTGTGGTGGTTGGATCCCGCAGGTGCAGGTGTTCTCTCCCTCTTCATCATCTACGATTGGGCAGGTACCTGCTTCGAGAACGTCACCAGACTCTCCGGCCAGGCAGCCGACGAGCAGCTGCAGAAGAAGTTGCTGTATCTGTGCTACCGTTTCTCGCCTGTCGTTGATGGCTTCAAGAGCATCACCAGTTACCACGCCGGCGATGGTATCTGGGTCGAGATTGACATTCTCCTCAGCGACCAAGCTAAGTTGCACAGCACCCACGATATTGCAGAGACCATTCAGTACACCTGCGAGGGTTTGACAGAGGTCGATCGTTGCTTCGTCACTTGTGACTGTAAGTTTTCTCTCGTTTCCGATTGTCGTTATATAATGCTGACCCCTTTCCCTAGACACTTCTTCTGGCCCAAGTGGTCACGCAGCCGACTCAGAAAGAGTCTAGAGAGACAAAGATCGTAAAGCGTCTGGTGCGCGGGAGCATACCATGTTTGCATCCACCAAAGCTCTTTTCTTATCATGTTCAACATAGGTCCATCTGTGATGGACGACACTTTACCGTACGCCTCCTGGTTTTGAGGCATCCAAAGGATGACAAAAAGTCATCTTACCTTGACAGGCAATGTCTGCATAAACCTGCATCTAGCATCTGGCATCTGGCATTCCTATACTTTTTCATTCCTTGTTCTGCATCTTGTACCATAAAAATCGTTGTAGTTCCCAAAAATTCGATTATTCTTTTTGTCTAGACGTTTGCTTGCTTGCTTTGCCATCTTGGAACCTTGAACCTTGCTTCACTAGACATCACATTGTAACCGCATTCAGCAGAGGACTGATCTGACTTGCATAGATTGATCTAGCTACGCGCATCATTTATATCGTATAAGGTCATTTTCGTGTTGTGTAAAGCACCACTCTACTTCATGTAACCATGAGCCGACAGCCACTCTCTAACAATCTCAAGATCGTGCTGTGCGTATCTGGCTCTGCCCTTGATCGTGTCGCTAACGACAGCAAGACCACGGTCGTAGCCAGCGTTGTCCTTGTCCTTGAAGAAGTTGGCAATATCCTTCTCCACCTCAAAGCTCGAGAATCTGTTCAAGCTCATGCGGAGGTATCTCTCTAGGACGACCATGTTGTTGCCGAGACGCTCTCTCAGCATGGTCCAGTTCTCCTTGACGAAGTGCCAGACTTCGAGCTTGGTCTTTGAGTTGAGAGCCAATGCTCTGGAAGGAGTGTGCAGATCTTGAGTGGCGACGGCGCCACTGAAAGACCACTTGAGGTATTCTCTGGCCAACTCGGTTGACTGGACTCTGCCGAGGGCTTGAAGAGCAATCTCCTTGCCATCGACCGAGGTTGTGTTAAGGTACTCTTTCATGACAGCATCGTATGCGGGCTTACCACCTTCCTTGACAGCGATCTTGAAGGTAGCTGTGCGCAGACTGGGGTGGATAGCCTTCTTGTCACCACCCTCAGTGAAAGCGGTGAAACGCTTCTTAGCTTCGGTAACAGTAGCCTCGTGTCCTGCCATACCAGCAGAAGCGAGCAGAAGAGCACGCAGCTGACCAGTCAGATAATCATCGTGAGGAGCGAAATCCCAGCCGATCTTATCAGTGGCTTCGCTGACCAAGCGCAAAGTGTACTGGCGAAGACCCTCAGAAACCTGCTCGTCATCGGCAAAGACAGATCTAATGTTGCCGAGACTCGAAAGAACTTCGGACCAGACAAGGTAGTTGGTCTCTTTAGTAAAGCCCTCGAGGAAAGAAAGGACACCAGCAGTGGTTGCATCACCGGAGATGGCAAGAGCTGCAGCATCACCGATCAGACCAATCTTGTCTTGAGGAGAGAGCTTATCAAGCTGGGTTGAAAGTTGGGTGAGTCTCTTGGGAGGAAGGTTCGTGCGGTAGAAGCCGGTCTGTTCAGAGTTGAGCTTGTAGAAGCTGTCATCGACGTCACGGATAGTGTCCTCCTTAGCAGTGAGAGAGCCGCTCTTGACCTCGGATGTGTTCGAGCCAGACTTGAGACCAAGAGGAATCCACCAGGTGGTCTCGTCTTCTTCGGGCTTGACGTCTCCGCCGCTGAGGAAGCGAGACTGCTTGACACTGATTTGACCGGGCTCTTCTGCTACAGTGACAACAGGGAAACCGATCTTACGAATCCAGGGATCCATGAAAGTGTTGACGTCCTTTCCACTAGCCTTGCTGAGAGCAGACCACAGATCGCTAGTGGTAGCGTTTTGGTACTTGTGGGCCTGAAGGTAGTCTCCAACACCGTGCAAGAAGGTTTCAACACCCAAATGGGAAGCCAGCATACGAATGACCGAACTTCCCTTGAGATAACTGATAGAATCAAAGATCTGATCGACCTCCAGTGCGTTCCTGACGGGAACCTCGATAGGATGAGAAGTTCTCAGGGAGTCCAGGTTGAATGCAGTTTGCATAGATTCGGTGACAAATTGAGACCAGACTGACCAATCCGGGTGAAGGTGATCCACGGCCAACCAGCCGACCCAGGTAGCGAAACCCTCGTTCAACCAGAGTTCTGACCACCAGTCCATAGTGACGAGGTTTCCAAACCATTGGTGGGCAAGTTCGTGAGCAACAACGTAGACAATACGGTTCTTGTACTTCTGGTCCGAGGCGTACTCGTCGAAAAGGACGGCAGTAGTTCTACACAGTTCGTCAGATGTGCGCATGCAAAATTGTGAAGGTCAACCAACCTGTAGGTGATCAAACCCCAGTTCTCCATGGCACCGTGCGACTAAAATCCCTGGTCAGCATAACTCTCACCAGCATGAAGGAACACAAGAATCAGGAAACATACAAATTCGTGAACAGCCAAAAGGTCGACCTTGGGGAGAGGGTATTCAATACGGAAGATCTCGGAGAAGTAGTCGACAACCTGGTGAGCGCTCTCCAGGGCCAACTTGCCCTGTTCCTTGAGGCCTCTAGTGGTGTAGACTCTGACGGGGAGGTTCTTGCCGTTGTACTTGCGTCTAGTAAAGTCCTCGATGTATTCAAAGTCACCGAAAGCCCAAGCCAGAAGGTAGGTGCTCATGATGGGAGTGCGGTCGAAAGAAACAATCTTTGTGCCGGACTTGTTGCCCTTCTTGACTTCCTTCTCAGGCATGTTCGATAGAGCGGTTTGGTCCTCGGGAATCTCAATCTCGAAGTCGAAAGTTGCCTTGAGGTTGGGCTCGTCGAAACAGGGGAAAGCTCTGCGAGCGTCGCAAGACTCGAATTGAGTGGACAGCATGTAGTGGTATTCAGAGTCTCTGGGGACAGATGCGGCGGCAGGGACGGTGGGCTTGTACTTGGAGCGGTAGAATCCAGCCATCTGGAATAACGAGTATGTTAGCATCGGTTCTTGTCGGTGCAATGCGGATACTGACATCGTTGTTCATGATACCGCTGAACTTGACCGAGACGACAGCCTTGTGCGATTGAGGGATAGGCTGGTCGAAATGGAAGGTAGCTCTCTGGTTCTTCTCATCGTAGGTGATGTTGGAAGCCTTGATGGCACCCTCGGTCTTTCCTTGTTCGGTCGAAATCTGAGCGCTTTGGACCTTGAGCTGGTGGGTGTTCAGAGTGATTTCCTTGGTCTCTTGCTTGACCTCGACGTCAATGTCGACCTTGCCCTGGTAGGTCCAGCTACCGCCGAGCTCGAGATCGAATAGGGAGATGGCATAGTTAGTTGGCTTGACCCTGTAAAAAAACAATGTCAGCGATTCGGTTGGGAGCATAAAGCGTAGCTCAGAGGACATACACGTCGGGAAGAACGTCTCTGTCGGCCATGATTTTGACCAAGGTGCTTGAAGCAGAGCTTGAACAATGTCTAGCAAGGGATTTTGTAGTGAAGGATGAAGGAACGAAAGATGGCTGCAAGGGCACAAAGCAGTTTAATCTGGATCTGTCTCCAGGGCGTCGGATAGGGCGTGAGTGGCGTGTGGTGTTGCACGAGTACAAACGAGGAAGGAGGGCGCTCGGGAGCTCTTTTGCGACTGGTGCTGCCCCTCCCCCGCGCTGACCCTGCAGCACATTGTGGATCCCTCGCCGAAGCAGCGACGACTTTTGCATCTGACAGACAGCCTGCCTCTGAGATAAGAGGCCACTCGAGTACTGCTTGGTCCCTCACAGTGACCAGAGCATGGGCTGCTGGTTTCTGCGCGGGGATTGCTTCTCAGCCGCTTCGGCGAATGCAGACAAGTCGGCTCTTTTTACCGGTTGCTTTATTAAGCTCAAGACAATTGCTGTTCACAGATGGATTTGTCGAAATTAGCTAGGTACTCTGACCATGCTTCGCTTGCTGCCGAAAGAGCCTTGTCTTTTGATACGAGTCCTTCTTACAAATGGTTACGACAGAAGCTTGCTCCTCCATTGCGACGGCAGTATCTGCAGTCCAGAGCCGAACTGCTCTTTCGTCAACCCCTCCTTCATTACTGTACAAGGCATCGATGCACCGCCGTGTTGAACTCCAAATATGCAATATTCCTTAGTCCCAAATGTCCTATGCTGTCGTGTGACCCAACGCCCGAAATGCTTCTCTCATGTCATTATGCCTCCAAGGTCTTCGTTTGATGGTTGTGCTTCAATCTTCTAGAGCCTCACGGCGACGTCGATGCATGGTATGCGCCACTCTTTCTTTCCGAACATGTCTTTCAACCACTCCGCCACGCTGATCTGCGGTTGTACATCGAGTCCTGTCCTCTTCGAGAACCCATCCGTGACAGAATGTGCGATCGATGCTGCTGCCGATTGGATGACTGAGGATGCTACTGCCATGTTGTCTCCGAGAGTGGTCGTTGTAGAGTTTCCGGTATGCGCCGAGGACGACGAGTCGGGCTGCGGCTCGAACCAATTATTGTGGAAGTCGTAGACGGAGATGACAAGAACGGTCAGAAGCAGCGAGCAGTAGACGCAAGGTCGATTCAGATAGTACATGGCCGAGATGAAGAGTACCAGGTAGAGCGGCGGTACATTCGAACTGTTGTTTTGGTCAGCAACATGATCTCCGCTGCTGCGATCGGCAGGACTGACATGAAGAAGAGGACTGGAAGCCATGTCCGTAGGCAAAACATGATTGCTACCAATTCCGGGTCGCTTGGCTATGAGGCCCTCTGAACTGTTTGAATCGTCCCTTAGGTTGGGTTGCGTCGAGAATAACAAAGTGTTTGGTTCCTCGTTAGGAGGGTCATCACAGAGGCCGCGAGTCTTGGCTTCGTCACTTCCCTCCTTCGGCTCCTCCGCGCCTGAGCACATCAACCTCTACTCTCGCCCTGCATCACAAACACTCGTAATTTTCACACATATGAGGCTCGAAATCCTGGACCTTAGGTATTGTCCGTAGTTATGTGCTGTGCATCGCGCCTCATGCGTGTCTGATACCCTGCGTCGTGTGAGAGACACGGCTTCAGTCGTAGCGAATCATCACTTCACTGGACTGTCTTTTGCTTGCTTCAGTGCAGTCTTAACAGTGTCTCTTCTGTCACTCAACACACCGCCTCCAGAACTCCGCTGGGTGGTTCTCTACATAAAAGCCACCACTCCCTTGCTACCCTCTTCCTCTACATCATCAAGATAAGTCGACATCGCGAACAATCAAGAGGATCTCCTGCATCTACCTCACTGCCTTGCACTACCAACCTATCCTCACATTCTCCCTTTTCGGCTCTCACTCTGATGTTTCACTTGGTCGTCCCATCATAGTGAACCTCTACACCAACACCACACTATTTCTATATTAAGCTACCTCCACACCTTCTGCGCCTACTTCTTCTTCTCCTTCTCTCAAACACAATCATTCCAACGATCTTCGAACGTTGAACATGGCATCAAGGTCTGTATTACCGGAAAACCCAGAACCCTTGCTGGGCCTCTTGGGCAGTCGAAAGCGGACGCTTGTGGACGAGGACACCAATGCAGAAGATCAAGCAAACAAGAGACAACACACAACACCCGACATCCGCGACGATGATGACATCTCACTGGACTCTGACGTGGAGTCATTGTTTAATGAAACAGATGACACTGAAGACACTGAGATGGTTGACAAGGAGCCTGAGCAGGGCCCTGTTCTCTGGTCAGCAGATCAAGAGGAGTATCCTCCATGCGCAATATATCATGAAGATGTTAAGAAGCATCAAGCCCGGATATCAGAGCTCGCTGTCAACGTTGGCGTTCATTCTGCGAAAATTTCCAATAATGGAAGTGATATGGCTAAGTTGCATGCAGAAGCTATTGCGATTCAGAAGTTTCCAGAGCCAAAGAAAGTCATCATCGCGCTTATGGGAGACGCTGGCTCAGGTACGACAGACAACCAGAGGTATTGCAATCGTGCTGATGATGTTACAGGTAAAAGCTCGCTGATCAATTCTATTCTGGATATCCCACACATTGCCAAAGAGGTATTCAGGTTCTTCTCGGCTATTGAATCTCATCGGCTGACGCATGAAATAAGGGTAATTATGGCAGCGCGTGTACATGTGCCCCAACCGAGTACATGTCCGCTTTTCTAGAACAGACAAAAAAGTTCGCTGCGAAAGTCGAGTTTCTCAACGCCGCACAGAGATGCAAGCTTTTGAAAGACCATCTCAGAGACTATGCATTCTTCAACTTCGAGAAAGACGAAGATTGGACTTTCGAGGAAACGAAGGAGTATCGTGCACAAGCTCAAACCGCCGAAGACACTTTTCTGGATCTTTTCCGTGGCAAACCATCCTTTGAAAACCGCGAAGAGCTGGAGTCGCACATCCGCACAGTTCATGAGAGTGGTACTGAGGCTACGTTTGTTGCACAGCTTGAAGTTTGGTGCAATGAGCTCATCGCCGCCCATGCTTCGTCTCTACACCTGGGCATGATCGAGACTGACCAGGCTTTCCGACTCCGTAGAGCTCTCAGCCCTGTCTTGTCTTCTGGAAACTCATCTAATGATGAGCCGCGACTTTGGCCGTTGGTGCTGAAGGTCAGGTGAGTAAGGGCAAAGAAATACCCTTCTTCAGAATTGACACATATTGACTTTTATAGCATTGGCATCCAGGGTTGCCGGCTGCTCGAGAACTTGATCATCGTCGATATGCCAGGTATTTGGTAACGTTCCTCGTCGGTTGGATGTAGCTAACCATTTTAGGCGTATCCGACATCAGTCGAGTTCGTGTCAGAGCCAGCAAAAACTACTTGCGAAACTGCGATTTTCTGTGGATCATTGCACCCGTCCAGCGCTGTATATCCGACACGGGCGTCGATTCCATTCTCTTCGAATACGGTGAGCGGTTTGCAGGTCGTCTTGCCTTGATATGCACGAAGATCGACGACAGAATGAGCTGCGAGGCTTTTAAAGATGAGTATCCACAAGCCGCGAAGCAGATGGAAAAGTTTGAGAAAGCCCTCAAGGAAGCTAAGACGAACTATTTCAAAGCCAAGGCTCAGCTGAGAAGAGTCACAAAGCCGTCTACTCTCGAAGAGCGTAATGCAGAAGTCGAAAGATGTCGCGAAAGGTACCAGAAGGTGGTGGACGCCCGTTTGAGATTCATGATTCTCAAGCGAAATCAGAAAGTTGCGCAACAGATCTACGAGAAGAAGTCAGAATACTTCGTGAGGTGCGAGAATGGACCCGTCTTCTTCGTATCCAACGAGCACTATATGTGGCTCAAAGGATTCAAAGATTCGGCGACGGAGGATGTCTCTGCACAGCTGAGTGCTGAGATGACAGGCATACCAGCTCTCCGCGCATATGCACTTTCCATCCCTGCGAAAGATATGTGGTCGACTCTCATGGCTCATATCCAGCATGCTGGCGTCACTTCCATGAGATCTCTCGCCATCTGGGCTGCCAGAACTGGTGCAGATAATGGAGACAAACTCAAGACCATCAAAGAGAACAGCACAAGAGCAAGTACAAATTGTCGACTGATTGATCTATGGACTAACATTTACCCAGGAACTGGACCATGCTATCGCAACTTATGTTGCAGCCATCAAGAACGAAGCTCTAAAATTGTTGGCTGTCACAATGCGTGTAGCCCTTGCCGAAGTTGCTCAGAAAGGCTACGACTACCTGCACAACGAAGTGCGTGGATGGTTCTGGAGCACCATCAGGGCATTTATAGAACGGGAAGGCACGTATGCTTCCAAGGCAGTCGGCTTCATGGATTGGAATTCCAAGCTAAGACGACCAGCTGTACGTCACTTGGGGCCAGGCTGGACAGAGTTATTTGTGAAAGAAAGAGCACACATGACGACCGCAGAGACGAAATTCAAAGGCAATCTGGATGTTCTCCAACACGATTTGAAGGGTATGATTGAATAGACTTCTGTTCCGTCAATCTCTAGCTAACATAAACCATAGAGATCATGAGCCTTGACAACATCCCCGTGGAACAGTTCGGTGGTCTCATCACAGCCCAGAAACACGGTATTGCGCGGGCCACCGAGAAATGTCGCGACAACATGGACAAAGAGCTCAGGTGCGTTTGGAACCAACCATTGATCTCAGAGCAGTTTCTCACAAAGTGTAGAATCATTAGGCATCTTACTGATCATGATAGCGACGATGGCTATTTTGCTCAAGCAATGAGACCGACGTACAGAGAAGCCGCTCAAGTCAGAGGCAAGATTTCACGTGTTATAATCTATATGCCCATCATGCTGACTAGGATCAGGCACCGGCTACAAGAACAACGTAATGACAATGCTGGAAGACCAAGTCAACAACAGAACTCATGATTCTCCATTCATCAGAATGGTAGACTACGCTACCAACAAGGTCGATCAACATGCAAGAACCTTCTCCGAGGACCTGCACAAGGAATGCCACAACATCTACAACGAGGTTTTCAACCAGTTTGGAGGACTCGTGACCGAGGCTGAAGACGACAACAAAGACGTTGTAACTGTCAAGGCAGCACTCCGCGACTATCTGCCATACGTCGTCGACGAGATGGCCGACATCATCAGGAGACTGAAGGAGATTGAGAAGAACCCTCGTCCCAAGACCACCACACCCAAAAGTGGCAAGATCAAGAAGGAAGAGAAGCAGCAAAAGTCCAAAGTCAAACCCGAGGTCAAGCATGAGCAGCTGTGAGGAAGCAAGGCTGCTCCCGCTTTCACTACACAAACCACAACAGAATCCATCTCTCCTTGAACACCTCCTTTCCCCCATCTCTTCTCCTCTTGGTCTTCCCCTTTCCATTTCTTTGTCATCTTCCTCGATTCTCCTACCTTCATCATCATCACAAATTCCCACACACACCACACACCAATCAACGCCCTAGCCCATTCTGATTTCTCTAACACCAGCACACTCTCTTAATTATGATTCTACGAAAGCACTTTGACACACGGTTCACGATTACCCCTGCGAGACGAATGTGTCTCGGCAGTTCACTTGGCCTAGTCGATACAGAATACCCCAGTCATGCAGATGAACAATGCGAACATGATTTGAAAACCATATATGTGCATGCAGTAGCCCAAACAATGTGACAAGACCCTGCCGCAACAGAGCCTCCAACCTACCCAAGGTTCTATTGCAGTTCATCAACCATTAAATAGATACACATTGTTGCTCTACGTCATTTTCAAGTATCACTGTGCAATATCGTGGGAACATGAAGCAATGTGTTTGGAACAATTCGAGTCTCGCTAATGCTGGGTTGAGAGAGGGCCGAGTATTTGTGGACACAGAGGAAAAATCGCAGTTCTTAAAGTACACAAGCTCTTGGTACCTAATCTCCATTCACCTCAACCCGCCAAAAGACGAGACGACCCCTCCCTTTTTACAAATGTCGCTTTTAACCTTTTGATATTCGTCGCGGGTATGGTTGTGGTAGATCGCCCAAGAAGCTCTTTCATCAATCTCCATTACGAGACTTCTATTTGCCCTCGAGCTCGGCCAAGATCTAATTTTCAAGTCAGCAAAAAGAGAAGGAAGAGGGGAAGAAAAAAAGAGGGAAGAGGGAAAAGAGGGAGGAAAGGGGGGGGGGGAAAGAGGGAAGAGGGAAAAGAGGGAGGAGAGGGGAAAAAAGAAGAAAGAGGGAAAAGAGGGAGGAGAGGGGAAAAAAGAAGAAAGAGGACTAACCTTCTCGCCCTTTGCGCGAGCACTGTCGAGATCACCGACCATGTAGAAAGCACCCTCGGGGAGGTCATCGGCCTCACCGTTCATGATGGCCTTGAAGGACTTAATGGTGTCCTTAAGGTCGACAAGCGTACCCTCGATACCAGTGAAGACCTGGGCAACGGTGAAGGGTTGCGACAGGAAACGCTGGAGCTTACGGGCACGCTCGACGGTGAGCTTGTCAGCCTCAGACAACTCGTCCATACCAAGAATGGCGATGATGTCCTGGAGCGACTTGTACTCCTGGAGCATCTGCTGGACCTTGGAGGCGGTGTCGTAGTGCTCCTGACCGACGATA
>SWBL01000385.1:0-44616 GCA_024195585.1 Aureobasidium sp. EXF-3400
ACGTACGGCCACAGTCAGCTGAAAACTGGGCATCCCGTCCGCTCTGCCATACATAAGCAGTTGAACGGCAGATTAGTACTACGGTGGGTGACCACGTGGCAATCCCTGCTGCTGTACGTTTTGTTCCTTTTGCTTCTCTTTTGCCAACAACAATTAGTTATTAGTTGTGATGATCTGATTGACTGACGCTACGGAAAATCTTCAGATAACTCGGACCCAATTGAGTACCTACCGCCAAAACTGATCTTCTTATTGCTGTTCCATGACAACTATTGTGGAACTTGGACGCTAGTAACTTTGTTCGATCATCTCCATGGCTTGGCCTGTCGTTTTCTTGTTTGTGAAAAAGGAAGACCTTGTCCAAGGCTATGTCTTGCAATACACTCAAAACATCGTATGATCTCGAGATGCTCCTCAGAACCTATTTAATGCTCACATGAGACAAAGTTTTGAGAGAATGCTCACTTGGATAATGACGACATGTTTGATTGCCATGTTCTTTGAGCACGTTCAGAGCAAAGCGCTAGGGAAACTTAGCATTGGCTGGCTTGCAGACCTTGTTGACATCAAGCAGCTTCGGTTCTACAGCTGTACTCCAGTACATGCCTTGTGCTCGTAGCTTCTGGCACCATCTTGCTATTGTTACAACAATTCGAAGCACAATTACTGCTCAATAGTGAATTATATCGTCTTCTAGCTATTGAGCATATTCAAACTTTGTCGTGAGATCAGCTATAAAGTCACCATCCACTTCCTCCTACATTTTTTCTACCATCGCATCATCTTCCTATATACGGAGCGGGTCTCCATCGCACCTGTTACTGCTTCCCATCCCCTCGCCATCGGAGCTGGCCTCTGCATTCGCAATCTCTTCCTATTCTTCCATCACCGATGCTGGTCATCTCTGGTTCCGGTTGACCGTCATCTGTGGCTGCACCGCGGTCCAACCGGCCAACTGCTTGCTTACGCATCTTTGACCTGTTTCGTCTACTTCTCAGTCCTGTTCACGCTATATAGCGTCAGTCATGTTCGACATGGCTAGGTAAGTCCCTTCCAACTTCAGCACTATGCTAGAACTGACAACCATTGCTTTAGTCAACACAGCATTGTTACTGTGCTCATCGAGATTCAGGAAGGCATCACGATCCATACATTCCGTTTTCACAAGGAGTTGCTTTGTTCGTTGTCTCCCTTCTTCCAAAAGGCGTTCCAAGCGACCACGACCCACGTCGCTACCACGAGGCGTAGCAGGTCATCTGCCTGTAACACATCATCAACTACTGCACACACAAGCCCGGGCACAACAGCTTCTCTGAATGCATGCACAAAGGTCCCCACTGACGAATGACTGTATTGGAAGCAGGCATGCTTTTAGTCTCGGAGCGGAGGAGACTCAGGAGAGTCTTCCAGTTTCTGATATATCTTCAGATCCGATTGCGCACAGAAGCTCAATCCAGCACAGGTTATATGTCCCGGACATCGAGGATGACTTCCAGGCGAGGTACGACGATGTTCCCACTGAGCAAGAGCCCGACATGGTACAATCTCTTATAGTCGACCCTCGCTTGTTTGAATCGACTCCTGCTCTTCGTGATCAAAGTCGAAGACAGCTGAAATACGACGTCTTCCACACCGACATCAAGGACAAGTCCACGCTAGAGTACTCTCAGCGTACTGAAGACGGTACCACCGAGAAGTTGACAGTAACTTTTGACGACAGTCGCGTCTGGCTGATGTATGAACTTGTTCAGCGCAGAGGCACACGACGACTTTGTCTTCCGCGTCGGCTTGACTTTGATGGACATGGAGCATAACCCATTCGAAGGGTACTCCATACCTCCGCATCTTCGCGAGAGTTTTCAGAGGATTGAGCAGGAGAATGGCACCGATGTGATTGTCAACAGCTCATCTCTTGAACGAAACGCGGACCGCGCCTTCGGAGAACCTGAAGAAGACGATGTCGACTCGGAGATGCCCCAAAAGATAAGGGAATGGCTCGATGTTGGCTTTAGCAGCAGCAACGGTTCGGAGGTCGGATCAGCACCCGATCCTCTTGCTCATTTTGGTACCGACCGCGAAAAGGTCTTCACAGTCTACACGTGACAGTCGACTTTCGCCTCGGCAAGCAAGCTTACAACAACCTGAGCTTATTCATGATAGCAACTCTCCAGTGACTACAACCGGTTTTTGTGTACTATAGCATATTATTGGAAGGAGGCCCTGGAACAGCCCTTACAGGAACCTCAACCAGGTTTCTAGCATGGAGAGACATTTGCCCCTGACAGCCGCATCTTCTTCTGCCGCGCAGCATGCCAAACAGTACGACTATCTCTTCACATACACGAATACACAACAGAGACACCACCATGAAAAAAAAAGCTGGTAAACCACTGTCATCTCTAATTCTTCTCCTTAAACCATTGCCTGGAGGTTTCTCAAAATTGGACTCATTGGTACCTGCTTCTTGCATCAGTTTTGTCTTTTGTCTTCCATTGCTTCGATAGCAAAGCTTCAATCTCAACTCTCCTTTTACCCTACTTCTATGTAACATTTCTTCCATCTGAAGTGAACTCGTGGTCAATGTGCGTTGTAACTCTGTTGTTGTGCCATTGATCCAAATAGCCAGAATGTTCGTTGATGGCGCTATGAGTCGTACTATGATTCCAATGTACCAATGGATCAGTTGTGTGAGTGTAGTTCGTACTCTAGCTTGAGACTACCTTCAGACCCATCTCCGACTGGAATCCGACAGGTTGGGGTCATCAAAATATGCTTGAGGCAATCGCAGGTGACGAACTTCAGGGTTTTTCTTGGGAAGGAGTTGTTTTCGGCAAGAAAGGAAAGAGCAACTAAGGCAGTTGAACTTTGCAACCAGCAAGCCCATTTTTGTTGATCGCCCCTACTTGGAAAAGCTCGACAACCACGTTGCTGTTTGTGCTGTAATACGCGACAATCAGATTTAGATGGTTACACTCTCGTGGATCAGAAAATGTAATCATTGATATTTGGTATAATACTTTTGATTCTATGCAATACAATATCTCACGACAATTTGCTTTATCCAGTTCTTTCTCTTACACCCCGTTCGCACCATTTTTGGTTCAACGCTACAAACGGGAAATCACGACATCTCAAGATTCGAACTCTCGGCCCATTCGTTATCGTCCTTCTTCGACCGAACACAGTCCCTTGGAATTCTAACACAAGCAGCTGTGACCGCAAGTCCAACTGCAGCACTAGCAGCAGCAAACAGATAGCAATTGCGGTGACCGCGAAGTCTGTCATCGACACTGGGATCTTTGCCCTCTGTTGCCGTCTGGATCACCTGTGTAATGGCAAGAGAGAAAGCAATACCAAGATTGACAGTCGTGCTGTTGACAGCTCCAGCAAGACCCTGCCATTTCAGTGGAGACAGGCTCGACAAGACGAGATTGGCAATGTTGTAAGTTATGTCGACGCCCACTGTCGCGCAGACCATGGCTGGGAATACAAATGGCCAGTAGCCCATTGAAGTGCTTCCGAGAGCTAGCAAGAGCGGAGCTGCTACCCAAGCCACGCCAGAGATGACCAGAGTCCATGTTGGCGAGCCATGGTGTATCAGACGGCCGCTGACAAGGCCGCAGAGAATGCCACCAACGGCCAAAGGTGCGCACCACCATGCCATTCTGATACCAGTAACGCCGTATGCCAGCGTGAGGTGGCTGGTGGTCGTGAAAAGCCATGTGCCAAAACTGCCGTAGAAGAACACACATGCAGTCATTAGTGGTAAAACACATGTTGGTTCGAAGAACTTCTTTGGCAGCAATGGACACTTCGCCCACCAGAGCTCGACGTAAAGCGCGAGTGCGAGACATATAATGCCGATGATAAATGGAACCAAGATGCCTGGAGTCTTCCATGCGTTGAGCGAGCCAGAACTAGCAGCCAGTGCATATGCAACCAAGATCAGACCAGAAGTGATAGTGACGGTTCCACTCCAATCCATGGTGAGGTTCAGTTGCTGTCTGTCCGCGCGATCCGATGGCACAGAAACGTAAGCAGAGACCAATGCCACAAATGACATTATAGCCGCGATCCAGAACCACCAGTTCCATTTGTCGGCCGGAAGTGCAGCAGCGACCAGAATGCCAACAAAGAATCCAAGAGGCGAGCAAGCTGCATAAATACCCAGAACGAGGTTCTTTCGAGGACCGTTCGGATAGATGGCGCCGAACAAGGCAAAGCTGCTAGGTGTATATGCGGCGATGGCCAAGCCTTGCATAGCTCGACAGATGTCCACGACTATCAGACTGCTACTGAATCCAGCAATGACCGACCAGATGCACAACCAGAGCACGGCGATCATGAAAACTGGATAGCCTCCATACATGTCTGACAGACGTGCTGTAAAGCACAAAGTCGAGCAAAGCACGAGCGAAAGCACAGTCGCTGGCCAAAAGTCTGAAGTTACGTCGTCTGTGAAGCGTGAAAGTAGCTCTGGGAGCACTACTGCAAATCCCGAGATCATGTATTCCTATTTCATGTCAGTAATGGTTAAGACGCTGTTGAGAAGGAGCTGCTTACTGCTAGGAGTTGTGTCAAGCCCATGCTAAAACAGAAGGCCACTTCGGCCGCAGTTGATCGGAACCTTCGGTTGTTTGTGATACTGGCAGCATATTCTGACGAGTTGATTTCTGATGTGGTCACCGAGGCTTCCTTCCCTTGTTTAATTGCCGCCTTGTACTCGAGAATGCTTTCCAGACTTGACAGTCTCCATGCAGAAGGATATCTGGTGACGGGTGGCCGTCTTGGAGACAAAACTGGAGTCGAAGGTGGTGTCAGAGGTACGTCGATGTTAGGTGTGTCGTTTGTAGTGTCCATGTCGAACATATGTTGTGCGTTGTCTGAGATCATACTGCTACCTTCTTTAAATGTGAGGAAGGAGAACCTGAAAGAAAAACGCCGCTTTAATAAGACAGATTCACGAAAGAGTCTTTAGGATGACTCTTGTCGAAGCTGACTCTTGCCACAGAAAAAGAGCTCAAACAGCAGAATTGTAGGACATTTCTTCAATTATGACTGGTTCTTGAGGTGGTTTTCTGGAATGAACTCTGACAGAAAATAGAACGACCATCTCTGGAGCCAATACTCTCAAAAGATGAACGGAGATGAGGTCCAAAATGAGACAATGGTTAGCATCAGGGAAAGACCTTGCGCCCACGTTACTTTTAGCAGCTACAGCTACAACAAACAGTCTCATAGCAGGGTACCTAAATGCTTACCAGCCAGAACCTACTACAGCTGCATGGCGGCTAAGACACACGCTTCCAAGACAGGACTGCTATACAGCCATGATGCCGCAGGCTGTGTCTGTGTTTGCACAACGATGCTCCAGTTCGCAAACCGTCGTTGATTGTAGTTAGACCAAAACCTACGCATGGGTAGGGCTGATGACAGTTGTTTTTTGGGACCACGGACTATTTGGGGTATAGGTGCATATAAACGTGAGCGAGCTGTACATGATGGCGTATCTTGGCGATCGACTGGGCAGTCCTTGTTTGCTGTCCAGCCAGCCACGCTGCAACAAGTCAGAGTGACTTGGTAGCTGGGACAGCCCATGTAGCATGTTTTGATCTACTGTATTGCTTTATAACACCATCCCTTACATTGTGAAGAGGGTGTGGTGACTGGTCAAGCTGGGTAAGAGCTGGCTGGCCGCCACCACAAGAGACGTGTCGCTGGCAACAGATGTGATTGAAGAAGGACGGTGCGTGGGTGTGCGAGAGTTTGCGTGGAAAGAAAAGGCGGAGATGATCAGCCCCGCGCGGGTCCTTGCCGCAACTCTATTGTCATCAAACATCTCCTTTCTCTGGACCAGCTCGGCTTCCAGCACGTGGTGTTGTTGATACGTACCTTCCTTCCAGCTGCGACCGCCGATACAGTCCTCCAGCTGAATATCCTGGAGCTAATATTAACGGTGGGGTGCCGTCGCGACAAACACAAAAACGTCACTAGTCATGGACGTCTTCCAGAAGTGTTTGGCTATTGCCAAGGACCCGTGGCATACCAGATGGATATGCCCTTTACTACTGCTAGCCGATTCAGGCCTCACTGCCTTGATCGTGTGGAAGGTACCATGTATGCAAATCCGCCGCAGCAAACACAGCTCAACTCAAATTCTGATGCTCTGAAATTAGACACCGAGATCGATTGGACAGCATATGTGGAACAGGTCACACAATATCTTGCTGGAGAGCGCGACTATACCAAGATCCAAGGAGGTACCGGGCCTTTGGTCTACCCTGCCGCTCATGTCTACATCTACCAGATGCTATATCGGTTCACCGATCGAGGAACCAATATCCCGTTTGCACAGATCATCTTTGGCGTCCTCTATCTCATGACGCTTGCTGTAGTTATGGCATGCTACCGCAATGCAAAGGTCCGTCGGAGTCCCAACAAGGTTTGGGCATGATCACTGATGCGAGAGACAGATACCACCATACGTGTTTCCAATGCTCATCTTGTCCAAGCGCATGCATTCAATCTTCACGCTGCGTTTGTTCAATGATTGCTTCGCCGTCTTCTTTTTCTTCTTGGCCATCTACTGCTACCAGAAGCGGTGGTGGATCGCTGGATCGGTGATCTACTCGATTGGGCTAGGAGTCAAGATGAGTCTATTGCTTGCATTGCCTTCTGTTGGAATTGTGCTTATGCAAGCAATTGGTGCAAGTGATGCAATTGGCCATGCTTCACTGATTGTCTTGATACAGGTTTGTGCTTAACATAGCATCGCAAAGCCGTGTACTAACCAGACACAGGTTCTACTCTCATTACCGTTCACGCTACACAACCCACAGGGCTATCTCTCACGAGCATTCGAGTTCACGAGACAGTTCTTCTTCAAGTGGACAGTAAACTGGCGTTTTGTCGGAGAGGAAACGTTCCTCTCGAAGCAATTTGCATTGACATTGCTGGCTGTTCATGTTTCTTTACTTTTCCTGTTTGCCACGACCCGCTGGCTGAAGCCTTCAAGGCAATCACTCCCAGAAGTCATCGGCTCAATCTTCAACCCTCCGTCGAAAGCGCAGCAAGCACAGATCTCGGCGAGAGTGACACCAAGATTCATCCTGACGACTGTTCTCTCGGCCAATGCGATCGGCATGCTATGTGCAAGATCGCTGCACTACCAGTTCTATTCTTGGATCGTGTGGGCGACTCCTGCTCTTCTCTGGCGTGCGGGCTACCACCCAATCCTTCAGTATGCCTTGTGGGGAGCGCAAGAGTACGCTTGGAACGTCTTTCCCAGCACTAACTTCAGCTCGATGGTTGTGGTGCAGGTTCTTGCGGCGATGGTAGTAGGTGTGTGGTATGGAACAAGAAACGAGGCCGTCGATAGTGTGGCGGAGAAGCACCAGCATGTAGAGTAGTGTCGGACAAGGATAAATAGTGTAGCTCACTCGTCCTCGGAGTCGGAAGGAGGCATCTTGCCAACATTGGACTCTTCCTCATCCGAGTCGTCTTCATCGGCATACGAGATTCTCTGCACAAACTCCTTTGGCCTGTAAATGTGTCAGCGGTTGCCTCGCGTATGTCCAAGACCCAGCAACGTACCAGTACTTCTCCTTGCGCCATTCCTTCTCATTTCTAACAATGTTGATGATCTCGCCGTCCAGCTTGTTCTCGCGCTCATTCATAGCGCCTGTATCGACAAGCACAAAGCCACCTCGCTTGATCCAGATGGTGGAGCGGAAACGAGCAGGTAGTTCGACCAAAAGCACCTTTGTGTCTGGCAGTTCGACACGGTAGAGGTTGTTTCCAGCGGCTTGTTGGACACGAGCGACGGATTGTGTTTCAGTGAGGGATGCAGGAGGTGTCATGGTTTCTTCGGCCGTAGCCTGCAGGTTGCGTCTGGGCTTGGGCATGATTGCGACTTGTCGGTTGGCGAGGTTGATGTTGTCCGGTGGTTGCTGCGATAAATATTTTGTCTGGACCGCGGCTGCTCACTTTGATGGGCATCGCTTTGCTCTCGCTTGCAAAATTCTTGGGAGCCGGAGCGACTTCCGTCACAACCAACTAAGACAAGATGGATATAGACGATAGAAGACTTGTCTTCAAGGAGTTTTTGCCATTGTTTCATTGAAGCTAGTCTGTATAAGCGTGGTCCACCTCCCATCACAAAGCACGCTCCTAGTCGTACTCATCATAGGAGTATGATTGTCTTTGTGTCAAGCACCATTCCTCACTTGCCAGTCCACTGTTCTTTCTCATCTCTAGCCCCTTCTGATCTTTGCAATGGTCGCAAGCATAGTTGCACGGTACCACGGTCTTGTCTCCAAAGTACTCGGCTATCATCTTGTGTCGGCATACACTCGTAGCCTCGCAGTATTTCGTCAAGTACAGCAAAGAGTTGGCGCGTCCATTGCTGTCAGGATGCGTGTTCATGTTGTCGTATTCGTGGTTGTTGCGGCCTCTGCCCATCTCTTGTCGCATTTTCTGCTCTTGAGCCCTGGCCAGCATGTTTGCGCCACGGTCCCGATCTTCGCGGGAGTAGTAGACGATACAGACTGAGGCCTTCCCATCTCTGCCTGCACGCCCTGCTTCTTGATAGTATCCTTCGAAGGATTTTGCAATCTGCCAGTGCACAACAAAACGAACGTTCTCCTTGTCAATGCCCATGCCAAAAGCTGTGGTCGCAACAATGACATCGTAGCCGTCTCGGTTGGCTACCCAGCCCGATAGATGATCGTCTTTTTGCTCGTTCGTCAGACCGGCGTGATAGGGCTTTGCGCCGATACCATCGTTGGTCAAACGCTCGGCCAAAATCTCGCAATCTCGCCGATAAAGGGTGTAGATGATGCCTGGCACATTCGTCGGTCGTTCGTTTCGAGCTGCCAATTCCGCTGCCCGCTCTGGTCTTTGGCGTCGAGCATGAGCGGCTTTGATCCATGCGAGGAAGTCGTCGTAGTGGTCTTCTTCGTCTGACTTGTACCGGACTTCGTAGTGCAAGTTTGGTCGGCTGGTTGTCATGGTGAAGTGTTTGAGATTACGTTTGTCGAGATGCAGAGTGGCAATGATGTCGTCTCGCACTCGCTGTGTTGCAGTAGCAGTACAACAGATCATTGGTACATCTGGAAACTCCTTTTTGAAGAAATTGAGTTCTTTGAAACTCGGACGAAAGTCGTGACCCCATTCGGAGATACAGTGTGCTTCATCGATGGCGATCCGCGAAAGTTCTTTCTGTGCGTGGACTACGCGAAGAACGCGGCGGAAGTGGTCCATGGCGCAGAATTCTGGAGTGACATAAAGAAGCCTGGTCAGGGGATGGCCAGTTTTGAGGTCGGCCATGATGGCATCGCGGACATGCTTGGAGACAGTGCTATTGATAGTAGCGACCTGAATACTAGCAGCTCGCAGAGCAGCAACTTGATTGTTCTGTGAGACAGTCAGTGATAACATATGAGAAACAGCGACCATGTGACCTACCATGAGCGCAAGCAGAGGTGAAACGACAATGGTGACTGAGATATGTTAGTATCACATGGTACTAGTCGAATTCGAAATGTTACTCACTGCCGATGTCAATACATGCTGGCAACTGAAAACATAAACTCTTGCCGAATGAAGTAGCGGCTTGGAGAAAGACATCGTTGCCTTCCAAAGCGGCTTCGATGACTTCGCGTTGCACGGGTCTATATGAGGTATGGTCAGATTGGCTGCACCTTCGAGAGGAGATAGGAGATGACGACTTACCTGAACGATGGCTTTCCGAAGACCTGACGAAGAGTAAACTCGAGATCAGGTTTACTCCGTTGCCTTTGTATAGGCATGTTTGATGGCTGATCGGTTAGATAGTCTGCACGAGAAAGATTGTGGGAGGCGATGGATGACTTCCTCAAGGCTTCAACCAGATGGCAAAACAGGCAACACTGAACTGTTGACGAGTGATCGCAACATCCTCAAAAAACTGATGATACGTGATTTTGACGCGTCACAGAGCTTTCTGGGACATCTGTTCTCTGACGAAGCGAGAGTGGAAGCAAGACAAGCAAAGTTGCGAAGACAGGCAAGAGCAACCTGCGATTCGCGTTTGCGCACGGACGATTCTCTATATGAATACTTTAGATGTCAAGGTCAGAAGGACGGGAAGGCAGACAGCATTGGAACAATAGCTAAACGGAAAAAAAGCCGGTTTCCGCTATATCGGAAGAGAATGGTCCGTAATCTTGATCAATCATCTTTGAGAAACTTTTTGATTCTTGAAAAATTCGTTTGTACATGAAGAGATACATTTGGTGTTACAGTCATTCCTGAGGCCTTCTTTCTAGCCAAGCGCATATTCTAGCCCTGTATTTACAGCTTCTTCGTCCTGCTCGTTCGGTTTCCAGACTTCTTTGATCTCTTGCCACATCTTCCTGGTGTTCTCTGGGCCCGTGACCTTGAGATACGCATTGAGGACGGTTTTGACCATGGAAACACTAAGATAGCAACCTCTATCTTCTTCAGATATCCAATCGCCGTGCTTTTGTTCCGTCTCTTTGTCTCTCTCAACGAACTGACAAAAGATTTCCCAGAAGCTGTCGAGTCTCTTTTTGTTCCATGAAGAATAACGAATGCCTCCATGGATACTGAAGCCACGTATGATCTGGTAAAAGATGGACCCGTGAATATGAATGCCATATTGTTGCATCTCGTCGAGCAATTCGCTAATGCGGTCTATGTTACCAGACTCATGAGCGTGGTACTTGATCAGCAAGCGATAAGTGTGTAGGTTCGGTGTGATTGGAGTAACGTTCTGCACGACAACACGTCTCTCCGGCTCCTTGCGAAGTTTTCTTCCTGCTTGGTCCAGAACCCTTCCGAGGTGGCGCTGAGCTTTCCATCCTTTAATCTTGGCGGCAGTGGTGTTCTCTGTGCCGAGAGTCTTCATTTTCTCAAAAATGTACTCGGCAGCAGATGGCTCGCCAGCATTAATCAGACTCGCAACAACACAGTTCAGAACCAAGGTGTCGATGATCTCGCCGGCGTCAACGAAGTCCTGGTAGGCTTTCCGAACAGCAGCGCCATCGCGTTTTAGGCCATGGCAGTAGATTATGTTTGTACGGAAATGGCGATTGGGTTCAACGCCTCGCTGCATCATTTCCTTAACCACAATGTCGGCAAGGGCGAATTTACCAGCTTTGGTGGCGACATCAAACAGAATACTGAAAGTGGCGGCGCTGCTTGACAGACCAGCTTCTTTCTCCATGCGCAACCAAATCTGAGTAGCAGTTTCGACTTGTACGTCACCAATTTTGCGAAGATAGCGACCGGCAAAACTCATGGCACTGTTCCATTCTGATCTCGTCATGGGTATGTCTGCAGACAACATGTCATCGACGACGCTGAGATAGCGCTGCATAGTCCGTTCATCTTTGTATTCGACAATACTCAAGCGGTGCATCAGCTCGCGAATGGGTTGATTCTCGAGATATTTCGGTCGCGGTTGTGGTATGGCCCTGTATGCTTTGTAGAGCGGGAGGTTCGGCGTGGCTTTGTCTTGTATAATGAGGTTGAAGTAATCAATGGCTTGCTGGTCGGAAGATGATTTGGCAATCAGGGGTTTCCTGTCGGGTATCTGACTAGAGGAGTAGAAATGAGTGCTCGAAGGGGCTTCGTGGTTTGAGTCCCTGTCTGGAGGAGGGTCGTCCTGATAGCCCGCATAGTCGTATTGATCGACTATGGAACGCAGCTCGTGTCGTGAGATATGGACAGGGGCAGGATGAGAAGATTCGTCAGGCGAGAGCTCGACGGCAGAAGACAAAGGTGGCTTGTTCGCCGCAGAGGTTGTGGTGAACCGAGCAGAGCGAGGAGATGAGGAGGTGGTGGTCGGATGAGAAGGTCGTGTGATGGTGGATGATTGGCGGGCATGTTTCCGACACAAGCTCGCGCGAGCGAGAGCTTCGAGGAAGAGAGATTCGGCAGACTCGGGGGTTAGGGAGCGAGAAGCAGGTATGGGCCGCCTAGAGAGGATGTGGAGATCGCGGCGATGGCGAGGATAGTCGTGGTCGAAGGAATTGGAGTGGTTGCGGCGAGGACACAGGGCTGTCATGATCGAGGCAGTCGTGGGCTTCTTGTGCAGAGAGGAGCCGCTCTGGGTGCGGGAGAAGGAGCCAAGGAGGGACATGAAGCGGCGAGCATTGTGTCAGACGAGCAATCGACATTCCCTGGGCATATCACTCAGTACATTACGCCTTGTCGTGGCCGCCGTCGTGGTGGGCAAGTGTTGCTGCTGCTCCAAAAAGTCCGCGACTTTCAGCATTACCCGCCGGTTCCAGCGCCCGCTGATTGGCTGCCGCCCCGTCTCCGCCGACGCCAAGCAAGCCGTCTCCCGCTCCGCTGCTGGAATCTCGAATTATTGACGAGAGGAGCGAATCTCGACCTGCCAGACAAGACCGCCGCCATGGGTCGATACAACTTTGCGCCTCAGCGCGTACACCAGGCCGCCACGCGCCTGCTCCAGGTCCGCGGTCCCAAGGGCACAACCACATCTCAGCCCCCTCCGCCGTGGTACACAGTCATCGGCAACCTACCGCCATCAGAACGTCTCGTGCGTCCGCCATTGCAACCCGCCCAGCGCAAGGGTAGAAAGGCCAGCAAGCTCTTCCAGCCCGTCAAACTTCAGTACCCCGAGGACCAGCTCAGACTCGACTTCTTTGGCGACCACCCATGGGAACTGGCAAGACCTAGACAGGTTCTCGAGGATGACGGCAAGGACTACCAGAAGTTCGATTGGAGCCAGCTGGACCAGCCCACCAAGCAGGTCGACGGAGAGAGGTGTGTATATCTGGTCAAGACGCATATCCACGCACTCGCTAACTTTCTGCAGTGTCGTCCAAAGACAAGCATGGCTCATGGGTCTGCTCCGACATGAAATCGACTTCTCTGCCACTCCACAATTGCTCGACTACCTACGGTCCGACGCTTTCCAGGAGGAACTGTTGCCATTGTTCAAGGAAGAATACGCCGTCGATTTGCAATCCAGTCAACTGCCTTCAAGGACCGAATACACCGACGCCGATGCCAGCGTTCCTGTCAACCTCTACTTGACATACCACCCCAAATACCCCCACCAGTTCAAGGATGCCATGAAGCACCTGAACCAGATCCTTACCGAGCAAGGTCTAAACACTTCTTCGATCAACAAGCGTTCCTTCAGTGTCGCTCTGCTACACTCCGACTCTGTTGCCCAAACGCTACGAAACATGGACCTCGCAGCCATCGGCAAGCAATACAACATCACCATGACCCTCGAGCCTGAATCTACCATCAAGCCGTTCGCCGAAGACCCCTTCAACGTTCTCCCAATCTCCCTCTCATACTACCGCAACGCTTCCGCAAATGTCTCTGCGCTGCTCAACCACCTCGCAACCGCCCTCAACATCAAGACCACAGACATCCTCAGCCCTACCCTCCCTACCGCAGAGCCAGACACATATCAAGCCTACACAAAGGCCGGCGCTTACGACAAGGCCCGCAAAGAATTCTACGACGTCCGCCACACACAGGACATTGAGCGCCGTGTCGCCCGCGAAGAGGCTCTCTGGACTGGCGCCGAGTTCGGTCCCTCACCTCTGGACATCGGTATGCAGCTCGAAGACCAAAAGTACGAGGAGTGGCGCGAGTGGGCGGCCAAGGAAATCACCGCCATCAAGCAGCTCTCAGGCTCGTCGGGCAATGCCCGTGACCAGGACGCTCCTTTGGATTTCGAGGCTGACCAGGATGTCTTGTCTGCTTTGGACGAGGTGGAACCCAGCGTTCCTGGCAGCAAGAAAGGTCAGAGTGCCCAAGGTGGTGCTTTTGTCCACGCATGATAAAGTGTAAGATCTTTTTTGGAAATGTTTAAAAAAGGGACAAGGAGGTTTTCATGTAGTTATATCGATTCTCTTCATTTTCTAGAAGATATTCAGAACCTGTATCATCATTTTTTCAAAACATTCTTGGAGATGATAAAAAGGAAGTGTTTGGGTCTTTTGTCTGGAAGAAAAGACAACCCAGTGTCCATGTTTCAAAAATAGCTACACCGAAGAGGAATAGTTGTGCAACAAGAGGGAACGAGTGAACAAAAAAAAAGCAACTATGGCATAAACGTACAGACAAAAAAAACAACAACAAACGTGTTGTGTGGGTGGCTGGGATTGAGCACCTCCTCAAGTGTCCAGTTGCTCTTGTCAAACAGACGATCAAAAGGGGTGAGGTATAGAAAAACACAACGACAAAATTCAACTCCTGCACTCCTGCCGGTCCAACGCCTGTTCCCGACCTTGACCTTCCACCTTTGACCTGGCTCTGCTGCCTTGCCAATCCATGTACTCTCGCCAACTTCCACAGTCCTCTGAGAGGTCTTGGTCCGTCAAAATTGCCTGGTTCAAAAGCAAAAGTGGACATCTCCTATTGGCGGATGGGCACGGCGTCGCTCTCGGACGAAGGAGATAGGCCAGACGAAGCAGCCTCAGCACGCTTCTCCATGGCACTCTTGATTTCGCCGTCTTGGTCGTCGACACTCATGCCTCTCTGCAGAATGCTGCTTTCCTTGACCGGGCTGCCCGAGACATATGACTGGTGGCTCTGAGTGGGCTGTAGGTTGAGGCCAGGGTTGCCGTTGGGGTTGCCAGGGGTTTGCGTGCTCGGTGAAGAGGAGAGGTGGGGGATGGTGTCTGGTGAAGGGTGCTCGACGCCGATGCTGGTGACGCCAACGTCGCCTGCCTTGCCGGCTTTGCTGAGGGCGTAGTCACCGCTGTCGAAGTATTTGCGCTCTTGACCCTGTGATTTGCGCATAAGTAATCAGAAAGGTGTAGAAGAGAATCGAGGTTGCAAAGATGTGTACCTTGAGCTTGTTCTGCAGCAGGTTCTTCTTGTCGGGCAGCTTGCCGTACATGCGGAACAGGCGCTGCTCATCGGGTGACATGGCCTGTGTGGAAATGATGAGTCGCGAGGTGCATACGGCGGCGGACGGAGATCTCACGTTAATGTCGACCTTGTTCTTCTGGTGGGGGTTCATGGCGGCGGGCTTGTCGCAATGGGGTCGACCTTTTTGCTTTGTAGTAGTGGGTGAAGAAGAGCGGCGCACGTCTTGGCCAGGAAGAATTGAGGTGGTGGTTCTTGTGGTGCACAAGCTGTTTTCGCAAGGAAAAAAGTGGTGTCGACGTGGGAGCAAAAGCAATCGACAGTGTAGGCCAGGGCGTGGGTGGATTGGTAGCTTTGGGCTTTGTTCACCAGGGTGATGTTGTCGCTTGACTCAGCCGGCCGGCTCTTACGAAAGCTGGGGTACCTAAGCGGGTCTGGGAACAAAGAGAATTGATACGAGTGAAGTCTGCTTTGGCTGTTGGCTGTTCGCAGTGCGTAGAATCTCGGATGCCTGCTGCTGCCCGATTATCATGTCAATTGCTCGGTCCAAAGGCGGTCGTGTGAAACGTATGACGAAGCACTCTGACGCACCTTCTGATGCTCTTGCCCTTGCCTGCGTGGGTTTCGCGTTGACTGGAAGCTTATAGCTTGTGCTTGGCACGCAATTGACTTGACTTGTCGCTTTGTTGGATGTTTAGAGACTGAAAGAAAGAGGTTCGTTATCTCTCAGATGCAATGTGGTTGAAAGAGGGGTCTCGGTACGTACGAAGAGCTTCCAAGCTTGTGGCACCGTCTTCTGTCCCTTTCCACAACGTTTGCCTAGCTTTCACTGAGGTTTTAGCCTCCTCCAGCTCTGATCGTTTCCGTCTTCGTTGGGAGTCACGCACCCTCGATCTCAGGCTAGTAGCTCTCCAGCTTGTTTCGTCATCTGCCCTTCACTATCTGTAGATGAGGTCGATGAACATGTCTTTGCTCGAAGGAGAACCAATTGTGCTCTGAGCTTTCCCAGTGGTCTCTTTGCTCCTTCACCAGAACATATCTCTAGCTTGTTGTAGCTGCATGCTGCAACGCTAAGCACCTGCTACCGGGCTTGGAGCATGTGCTGTCTGACGTATATCTAGTCAATCATCCATCTGATTGGAGCATACAGATTTGCTGTGTTGGATAGCAAGTCCCTGGTGTTGTTTCTGCACTTCCCCACGATGCTTGTTCTTCTCCGCGAAACTCACGTCAGTCTCGGCTTCAAGTCAAAAGTTTTGGAAAAATCACGAAAGCAACTACCACATCCGTTCTCCATCGCAACACATAGTATCTTTTGTTCTCTATTCGTAAACAGACATTGACGCTTGCTAAAACACGACCCTGTTCTGTATCAAGTTATAGAAGCAAAATCCTGATCAGCGAATCGTAAGTCTGCAGTGACTCCAGCGCGGAAAATTGATATCAATGGTCATTCTAATAAGACACAGAGCATGCCCGGTAAAACATTTATTGTCGAACATCTCGACCCTGAGCTTGAGCAGTGGTCGGCGCTTGAATACAAATGCATTGCCAGAGAGACTGCAGCCTCAGGATCTTCCTTCTACCTCACATCTGTTCCGCACGAGCTTCAGCTGCCCGAATCTCTCAAGAATGTCTCTGAATTAAACGTTGAACACCGCGGCATCGAAGAAATCTACGCAGACAAGAAGGACCGCGTCTGTCTGCTTGATCCTGCAGCCAAGCAAGAACTCAGTCCCGCCGATGGTGACAACTTCGATATCTTTCTCTTCGGTGGTATTCTCGGAGACGACCCACCTAGAGGTATACCACATCGTCCGGTATTTGTCTTGGTTTTGTGTCTAATGCATTGATAGATCGTACTTCGGAACTTCGCAAGAAGGGCTACCAAGGACGCCGTCTTGGACCAGTGCAAATGACCACCGACACAGCAGTGCGTACTACTAGAATCGTGGTCCAGGATCGCATCGAGCTAGAGAACATCAAATACGTTGACCACCCGGAGATCAAGGTTGATGAGCACGAGAGTACCGAGATGCCTTTCCGTTACGTGCTTGACAAGGATGGCAAGCCCATCTTCCCAGATGTACGTGTTTCTATCTCTTGTATGGCCTCGATTAGATGCTGATTTGACTCTAGGGCATGATTGATCTTATCAAGAAGGATTCGGAGCGTGGTATCGATGATCTGCTGTAAAAAAAAAAAAAAAAAAAAAAAACGATCTATATCTTTTGATTCTCTACAAAACCTCTCACAGAAGCACTATTCCCAGCCTCGCCAAGTCAGCCTCTTGTGTCTTTATAATGTGCAGCATTATGCTGACAGGAGAGAAATTGCACCTTCCTAAATCTTCCAGTATTGATGAACACAAATGCGAGAGACATAGAATGGAAGACGGATCTCAGCAGCGAAACTCGGGCGAGCAAATGCACAAATAATGGACAGCAGTCAATTTACCAGAGCCCTATATATCAGCCAAGCACGGTTGACGGAACAATTAAGTTTTGTCCCTATCATACCTTTATTGTTTAACCTTACTCTTCGTATTCAAGATCTCTGGTCGGGAGTCTCATTTACTTTCCATATCTTAAGCAGCGATTATCAGATCTCGATCATTCCACAGCACCAAGTCATCAAGTCGTAAGCGAACAGTAGCGATAATAGTCAACATTATAGCACTAATCAATATTCCGGTCGGGCTTGCTTTCCTTATATGTATAAGGGTCTTGGCATTTATCCACATTGAGCCAGCCGCTCCCACAGCTTTGGCAGGGCGAACTTCACTCCGCGATGTGCCCGTTCTGAACTGCTAGATACGCGTGTCATGTTTGCTAATTTCGAACTGTCTACCGGCGGATTGGTTGCAGCTGATGTCAAGCCCAAGCGAACCCGTACAGATCTGGGCTGTCTACCATGTATGTGCTCCTCATCCATTACACAATCTGCGGGCCTGTCCGGCTCAGTTTCCAGATTGTGGGGCTTTCGTATAGACGTGTCGGCAATGTGCTCTCTGATTGACAGGCTTCATAACAGGTCGACGGAAGAAGAAGAAGTGTGACCTTGCGAAGCCTGTTTGCCTACGCTGCCGGAAGAGCATTGGATCAGTCGTCTGCGAATGGCCTGCACATGCAGCATCGCTAGCCTCAGAAGATGGCGGCCGATATCAACCGCGTCTTGATCTTGATGCTAGACGGGACCCTATCCAGACATCGATAAATACCGGATCTCCCTCACAAACTGTCATGGTACTTCGTGACAAGGGACAGAAAGGTACCCACGGCACGATCGCTCCGAACGCCACGGGACATGTATGGGAGACACCCTCACCACAAAACAGCATAGAGAACTGCATCACTGTTGACCTCCCCGCGGGAGTCAAGACAGTATCACCGTATGTGCTCTATAACAACGTTCCTGGCTTTCAGATTACCTGACTAACAACACCAGGAAATTAACATCCAGCCAGTTAATTCAGATCACAACTGCATTTGACAAGGCCATCATTTCTCCAGATAATGGCAGTCTCGAGCAACCGGCATCACAGCTTTGTCTGCCGTTGTGTCTACAAAATTCATCGCTCATGCATGCTTGGCTATCATGCGGCACTGCTTTTGTAACAAAGGCAGAACCGGGAGGCATTCAGAAAGCCCTTGTACATTACCAGCAAGCCGTCAAAGGCCTAGCTACTGCTCTGACTGAGACTGGTTTAACTGCTCCGGAATGGAAGGTGGCAGCAACACTTCTGTTGCATACCTTCGAGGTAGGAACTCCGCAAAGATTATTGCTTCTTCAAACTGACCTGGGTTTAATTAGTCGATGAGTCCAAGGACTGATGAACCTGCTAGCATGCGAGTAGCGCATCTTAGTGGTGCTAACAACCTTGTTCGAACAAGCATGATGGGCAAAGCACCATCGTCCATGCACCAAGTTCTTCTGCTTGAGGCTTATTCATTCCGTGCCGTGCACAATCGCTTATTCCAGCCCTTCCCTTCACTGCCTTACGACTATATCGAGCGCTTGTACGAGACGATGTGTCTTCCTGGAAGTCCTCGACAAGATATGACCATAAACTGGAGAAAGTGTCCCTGGGTGGGTATGTGCGCTTCTCTGTTCGACATGGCCTTCAAGCTGTGTTGGCTGAGAGATAGATTACCCCTGCAAGGAACATATTTGATCGACGCGATTTCTCTCTCGACCAGAATCATGAATTGGCGAGCACCCGTTGAGGCTCCAGAAGATTTGTTCGATGTCGACTCAGGAACGGCGGACACTTTCATGATGAAAAACCTGCTTTCAGCCAAGGCTTGGTACTATGGCTGCCTCTTCCTCTCACATAAGTTGTTAAACCCATCGAATGGTCCTTTCGATCCGGATCTCATCACCATATCTCGGCAAAGTCACAAGGTCTTCCAACAGATGGATCTTCTGAAAGGTGCATCTGCGCTTCTTCTGTGGCCGATTTTCTTGCTTGGTACAGGTGCAGTAACACCTGCGGATCAAACAGCATTCTCTAATGCCGTTGTATCGTGTGCCCCAAGATCGGGCCCTGGTACCATCCAACGAACCACACAACTCTTGCACTGGGCTTGGGTGCCGGATTCTGATCTCAAAGCAGGATTCTTGGGCTCAGATATCATCCTTCGAACTGATATTCTCAGGCAATTTTTCATGTAGAGGGTCATCTGCTGGAATTTTATTCAAGGGTCTGTCATTCTGTTGTAAGATCATGATCTGATATGATTGTCATCTTTACATGATGACAGAGGAGTTCGCGCTATCGCACTTCTCGTCGCAGTCCTTTTCATTCACCAAACCAAGCTTCAAGGCCCAATCGGATCTACCTGAAGAATGCATCAGCTCTTTTGCCATGGACAATCTTCGGTCGTAAGCCTTGCGCTCTTTCTGAACTTGCAGCACGCGACCATGCATGTGTAGAGCTTCGGTCTGCTCGTTGGCTATGGCCAAGAAGCCAGCAGAGCCTATCAGAAGAACCAGAAGTAGAATCTTCCCTAGTTGAGACGCATTGCTAGTCAGTGCGGCATCCAGATACACCAACACCGTTGCCAAAGCAGACACCGCATTCTCTAAAGGGGTCATCTCGGCCAGCCATTGTCCAGATGTCACTGCCTTTAGATCATCGACGGCGCCCTGTATCCTAATCCAACGATCCTGGCTCATCAGTACGAGTAGATCGCCTTGAACGCCTGGTTCGCTAGCACCTTTCCACTCGCCAGCTCTTTCGACCCGCTTCTTGACGACAAAGACGTTGCACAGTCGTGCGAACATCAAAATGCTAACGGATGTGACGGCCCACCAGTCTCGGATTAATGCGAACACGACGAGGGCAGAGATGGTGAGAAAACAGCAGAAGGCGTAAGGAACCGTTCTGCAGAAGAGCTTGATGGTCGTCCATTCCTCGCTGTGGCTTTTGGCGTATTCAACCTTTACATTGGATAGCTGTCCGGTCCTTCCAACGCTTTGGAGAAAGGCCACAGTTGCAGGGTTTTCCACTCGGAAGGCATAACCAGTCGTCATTGCCGCACATGCTGGAAACTCCCCACGATTCAGCTCGCTGGCTGATTGTTGAGTGTGAAGGCCTGGACAGAGCACGAGGACGTCGGCAAATCGAGAAGTACCGGAGAGGGCAGTACGCCGAGCAATAATGTCCAAGTCAGCAAGCGCGACAAGCCCAGCGGCGTCAAGGGAGACATGAGGCATATTCCAATGCTCTGTGACAATCGATGTTTCTCGCTGAGGCAAGCTTTCAATGATATGCTTTAGATGGGGAGACAAGTTGACCGACCTTTTGTGGAATATACATCTTGCTTATGAGCTCTCGAAACATTCTACACAGCCCTTACTTGGGTTGTGGCGGAGAGCGACTGACAGATGGGCGCAGTCACAATCAGACTGCCCGCCTGAGGAAGACATAGCTTGAATACATATACGAGGATTCGGGCACTCCGTCTGCCTGGATGCACGAATCTGTGCATTTATTGGCGTGGCGGAGTGAGGCTCCCCGCCTTGTATGCATGTAATATAATATCAGCATGCAGCAGCCAATTAGCGTAAGCCTTTATCGCAGTGACGAAGATGGGGTCACCCAAGAACCAGATCTCACAGAATGATACTGAAGCGCAAATCCCCTTCAACGGACCAAGACATGTCCAACAGGCCTCTGAAGTAACAACTTTCTGCAGAGGAATCGTTCCTCGGAAGAAGCATCTCAGCCTTCAGTATGCGTATCAAGGCACTTTGTATAGTGTGGGGGCCAATTCAGGCCTGCGGCATACCGCTCAGCCTTCTCCATCGATATTGGCTGATACTCCGCCCTTGTAACTTTGATAAACATCTTTTGCCCAAATGAGAAAGTGAAAGGAGCAGGACGCCTGATGCGAGCCCTTACAAAGTCTGACCATGCCTTGACCTGACTTTTAAACCCTCGGGACACCACAGCAAAATGCTATTGTCGTGCTCAACGGATCAGTCAATTGTTCGCACTCATCCATAATGGCTTCAATTCCATATCGTTTCGACAATCTTTCGCAAGAACCTCACAGAGAACGCGCCTTCCGGTTGTTCATTCTTCACCCGGGCTCACCTAACAGTGAACTCGAAGGCGAGATTGTGACTTGTCGTTTGAGAAAACCCAACAACAGCACTGTGGTCATTGATGCTCGTGATCCAGGCGATTATGAGGCTCTGTCTTACAACTGGGGACCAGTCACCGACAACGATCCGGTGGTCAACATACACGAGGCAACGATCAGCATCACCAACAACTTAGCCTCCGCGTTACGAATATTGCGGCATCCCAGACGCGAGAAACGAAAACTATGGATTGATGCACTATGTATTGATCAGAAGAACCAAGAAGAGAAGAGCTTGCAGATCTCTCACATGTCGATTATCTTCAATTCGGCAACTAAAGTGCTTGTGTGGTTGGGTCCCGACGACAGCGACTCTGACCTCGCCTTTGAGTTTGTGCGCAGGTGTTTAAACAGCGACGTGTTTGACAGAGCTATGCGCGATCCGCATGTATCCAAGGACATCAAAGCCTTGGTGTCGCTCATGAAACGACCTTGGTTCAGTCGACGATGGATTGTACAAGAGATTGCCGTTGCCCGAACAGCAATCCTCCATTGCGGCAATCAGAAGTTGCCGTGGCACGAGTTTGCCGATGTCATCTCACAGTTGTCGGTCAGACTATTTGAGATGAAAGCGCTGTTCAAAAAGTCGCCTGAGTTCAACAATCATGCAGATTACCTGGGCGACATCTCGGAATTGGGAGCGATCCGCTTGGTCGAATTGACAGACGACCTATTCCACAAGACCGAAGACAACAAGATTCGCGATAAGAACTTCTCGCTCGAAGCTTTGATGTCGACAATGTCTGCATTCGAAGCCTCAGTTGCCCATGATATAGTCTATGCAATCTTGTGGCTATCGAATGATGCATTTGGTGTGGCATTTCGACGCGATCAGAGTTCACCTCCTTCGCCTATGATGCTTCCTGATACATCTGACCAGCCATCGATAGACGCTCAGCTCAAAAGATCTCTGACAGACGTTAATCAAAACGGAGTCAATGGTGATAACATCTCCAAGAGAAGAAGGGGCGAAGACATCCCCTCAATCCACATAAGCGGAGTCGGTGCGAAAGCAGAAGGTGCAAACCAGCACCTCCTTCTGCAAGATGGCAACGCACAAACAACGACGATGATTGCGGATGCCCCTTATTGTTCTTCGCCGCCAGCTGACACAAACTCCGTCGCATCGCCCTTTCCTCATCTCTCAAGCTTGCCGTTCGATCAACTGGTGCAGATCAATCGAATGCAACAAGATCAGTCACAAAACCTCACATCGATGCAGCAGGTCTCGCATCAGGATGGAAGTAATGCCTTGCACCCCATCAGCGCAACATCCGTTGTAGGGCGTTTTGGACGCAGCAGAACCCTCTCAGATGCCAGGAGTCGAGGAGAGAAAGAGCAAATCATAGTCGATCGACTCTCAAACGGATTCCAGCAACGCAGAATCTACCTCGACTACAGCAAATCCATCTTCGAGGTCTGCCGCGAAGTACTCGAATTCGTCATGTCTAGGCCTGAAGCCACCCTCGACATCTTGTGTCGGCCTTGGGCGCCAGATGACCCGAATGACATGGTATTTCCCTCGTGGATACCGCGACTGAGCAAGAGAATCGCTTTCAAACCAAACCGCAGAGGCAAATACCAACGCGTCAATGCAAATCCTCTGCTGGGTAAATTCGATTTCAGCGGTCCGCCGTATAGAGCCTCGCACAACCTGACCGTCTTCATGAAGTACCAGTTCCCCCGTGGTGATCCACTACGAGAGAAAAGCTTGCTTATCAACGGTCTAATCCTGCATACCATCCAACCTTCCGAGCTAAAATCAAACGCTACCTCAGGCACAATACCAGCCGACTGGCGCGAAGCAGCCCAATGGCTCGAAACCCTTCCGCCCGAGCAGAATCCCCCTCCAGACTCTTTCTGGCGCACTCTAGTCGCCAACAGAAACACCCACGGGCGAAAGCCTCCCTTGTACTGGCGACGAGCATGTTCCGAAGCCTTCCAAGAAGCCCCCAAAGACGACGATTTGGAGACCTCGCTAGTGCTAAGTGGCAACCCTGCCTCTTCGGTTCGAGAATTTCTGCATAGAGTGCAAGAAGTGGTGTGGAACAGACGGCTAGCACGGATTACCTTGAAGCATACTGGAGTGGTGACCTTGTGTCTGGTGCCCAAGAACACACAGCCAGGAGATGCGATAGCGTTGCTGTATGGCTGTAATGTGCCTGTTGTGCTGCACAGCCACCAAGCAGAAGACAGAGGTGATGCAAAGTTGTATCGTATGTTGGGAGAGTGTTATGTCCATGGTATGATGGATGGTGAACTCAACAATCATCGGAAGACTATGCCAAAACCGATGTTGCAGCAGATGGAAAAAATGTTTGAACTCGTGTGAGCGGATAGACTTGGTGGTCTCTGTCACTTTTGAGATGGATTACATTTGACCACGAGTTATGTTTATATGCCTTCTCAATTGTTAAAGTTCAAGGAAAGCTGCTTGATGGAGTCGCGCTTGCAGAAGAAAGAGAGATTTGTTTGTTCCTTCCAGGCTCGAATGTCTACACTGTTTGAATGCCTTGTTTTCTCCGACAGAGAGAAAGAGCACATCGGCCTGAACAGTTCTGTGCATTCTTGCTCAAATAACTAGATTTCATACATCGTCACTTCTCATGTAACAGTGGAAATTTGAAGCTTGTGCTGAAAGCCAAACACGGCGATCCCTCACCAGCCTTGCTGGACAAAAAGTATTCTTTTTATCATTGATCATTTTCAGCAATGTACAAAACTCGAATGCTTTCGATATATCCCTAGCTCTCACACCCTATCTCGGTGCTCAAAGACAAGATGACCGATATTCTACTTTCGAGTGCTGCTGACCCTTCTATTTCCAAGCACCGAGTCCAGCCCATGGATCAGCTTGACCTTGCTGCTGTTGCCCATACTGCTGCTGACCGTATCCCTGCTGAGGCTGTTGCCCATATCCCTGCTGCTGGTGTTGCTGGTGCGGCGGAGGACCAGGGGGCGGAGGTGGTGGCACATAACCATGAGGGAGCATATTCTGCTGCTGTTGACCTATTTGACCATACAGGCTTTGGCCTTGGTTTTGGTTCGGCGGAGGAGAGAAGTACTGGTTCTGGGCGGCGGCGGCGGGTGGAGAAGTTGGCATGCCGTAAGAATTGGGATTGTAGCTGTAGCCTTGAGGCTGTTGAGGTTGCTGATGCTGTTGGTAGTTTGACTGTTGAGGTTGCTGATTCTGTGGTTGTTGAGCGTAGTTTTGTTGATGCATGTAAGGCGATGGTGTGGGTTGCATGCCGTATCCTGGTGTGACAGGTGGTGAGGCTGCAGGGTTGTAGTTGTTGTAAGAGTGCTGTTGTTGCAATTGCAATGGTCTTGGAGGCGGCTGTGGTTGCTGTTGTTGATGTGGCGAAGACGTAGGGTTCATGGACATGCGGTCCATCATCTCCTTAAGACGCTGCTGCTCACGGTCTGCACCACCAGCACCCGAAGAAGCCTTGCCGCTCTCGATCTGGTTGAGCAGTTGACTTCCCTCTGCTTTGCGGTTGCCGACAAACCCTTCGACATTCTTGTACAGACTGTCGACGGTATCTTTCATTTCAGAATAGAAGTTCTTGGCGCGCTCAAGACCTGCTTGCAAGTCCAAAAGTGCTTGATGCACTTTCTTGTACTTGGACATGACGGTGCTACGTTGACGTGAGAAAGCTTCGTACTTGTTTTGCTCTTGACGAACACGCTTGTCCGACAAAAGATCACTGTAAGTACGAGTGAGCTCCTTCATCAAGCTATGCTGCTTATGTTGCGCTTGTAGTAATCGCTGTTGATGTGGTCGGAATTTTTCGAGCTCGGTCTTGAAGAGTTGGTTTTCCTGTGACATGGCCTTCTTGTTCAAGATCAAGACACTTGAGATGTCATCATTGTGAACCTGTATCAAAATCAGCACGAAACCAAGACAAGGAATCTCCTCTCTGACGAACCTTTTCTTTCAAATCCTTGAGTACCTTCTCACGCTCTCTCTTGATCAGGGTCAACTTCTTTAGCAAATCTTCGACAGCAGCAATCTGTTCAGACACGCTTGCTTTGTCTTCATCATCGATATCATCGATCAAGCTACCTTCTGCTGCTGGACTCTTCGCGCCTGTCTTTCTCGCGGCACCAACCTTGATCATGGCTCGTTGGTAAAGTACATCGGCCTCATCGGTCTCGCCTGCAGAGCGCATTTCCTCCATGTCGGATTCATGCTGTCTGAAAGTGCTATAGAGCTGCACGTCGCTCATGCTCGCTTCCTCGACGGCACCGCGGTAGTTTCGAATGTCGCTGCGCAGCGTCGAAGTAAGGCGTGAGCTAGGTTGTTGGGTCCATTCGGCGCCATACTTGTTTCTCATCTTCTCACAAACACTCTCTTCCATGTCCAAGCTCTTCTGGCATTGGTCGAGAATACCATGGATGCTGGATTTGCTAGAGTTGAGCTGCTCAAAGTCTTGAGCGAATGGAGCATGGCCGACAAAGTCTTCGCACCATTTGCGGAATTCAGAATCAACGGTCATGTCTTGATCTAGACCTCCTTTAAGAATATTCAGACTGTTCGGCAACTTGAGATAATCGAGTGAAGCAGCCATCTCGTCGTTGGCAATTTCCACACGCTCGCTCTCTGCGCGTACCAGCTTGGCTTTCTCCTCGTCATACATGCTGGCAGATTCTGTAACAGCCATTGGAACGATCTTCTGGAAAATATCGGGTCCAACTATGCGGTGTATATCCTGACCTTGATACAGCTCGCTTACAGGAATAGGTTTGGCGGCAGGAAGCTTAGGAATAGCAGGAAGGTTGGCCTCAGGGGGAGTGGACTGATGATAGATGAAGTCATTGTCCTTGTTAAACTGCTGCAGCTTCTCGTCACACGCAGCCAGATGAGTTTTTGCCATATTTGCGAGAATAGAAGCAGTGTCTCCAGCCAAGTTTGAAGTAACAGGAATGGACGAAGGGAATGAGTTTGCGACTTTTGCAGCTTCGCGAGCGAGTGTCATGGCGATTTCGAGGCGAGAGATGGCAACGCCATGAGAGTTAGCGTCGTCATCGGCAAGAGCCTGGTAGTAGTGGGCCAGAGAGGTCATGTAATGTGTCTTGAACTGAACAAGGAGTAACCAGACACGCTCAAAAATGGCTTTGGCGACATTGTCTTGGACACCCTCGAGGGCCTGGGTGTACAAGTATGCAGCCTGACTGGCGAGTTTAGCCATGAGGCCAACCTTTTTGCCATCAGCTATTTGCTTTTCGAGGAAGACTTCTTGTCCCTGAGCCAACATGATCGCAATGAGAGTCTTGACTGTATCTCTGCTCAGATCTGTCGAGGGAGCATGTAGGAAGTTCTCATTGATATAGGTGAACATGCCGGCCGAAGCCTGGAACGAATGGTAGGCAACTTTGAGCATTGTCTCCTGGTTGCGGTCTTGGTGGGCGGCATGGCAGGAGAGAACGGCCGAGATGTTGAAGATGATGGAAGCCTTCTCGTAGGCGAGCGAGTACTGCGAGGTGGGTTTGTGGGTAAAGGCATCGAACCTGTTGAGGTCAAGGGGTCAGTAGGGGTGGAGGCAGAGGCAGAGTTGTACAGGAACGGACCAGGTGAAGGAGATCTTGATGTGGTTCTCGTCGACGGGGAAGCGCAGATCCAACAGCTCCAGCTGGCCATAGTAGCGGTATAACAAGTCTCTTCCAGCGGCCGAGTCCTTGCCAGCGCCTCGCATGTCCTGGCGCAGACGGTTGAGGGCGGCGCATTCATCGGCATAGCGTTCCGGGTCGTCGCCGTACGTGTTACGGATGTACTGCTTGAGCGGGGCAATCCAGTCTATCTCGTTTGTTGCCTTGAGCGGGCACGACAGCATCGGTGTCTGCATCATCTTGTCGTGGTGGTTGGGGAGGGAAGTAGCTTTAGGTAGCCGCTATAGCATGGCCACGCGGGTGGGGTCAATCGCGCTTGCTGCCGCTGATGCTAGTGTTGCTGGCTGCTGTTTAATCTTGTTTTCAAGCCTGGTAAGCCTCGGGTCTTGAGTTTGCAGTCGATAGTGGTCAGAATGCGCAATTGTCCAGATACTCGAGTGTGTGCAAGAGATGCAGCTAGATGGCTAATCAATCACGGCCACCATGTCAATCACCTCCGATGCCCAATCGTCATTGTCCCGCATTGAGGCTTCCCGCTTGAAACATCAATCTGACACACCCGCCAGAGCCCACTACATTCCATAGCTACCCAATCGCTGCATCTCACACGCACTTGGTATTGAGAGAAGAGTCTATCATTGTTTTCTCCAACCACCCTCCCTGTTGTTACATGGTTAAACCCAAAGGCTATTTGGTGTCCACTCTTTGCTGCCCAAATGCTCAAACAATCGCTATAATATACATGAATGTACAATCCTCTTACACATCTCACCTCATCTTATTTAGTTCGATCCTGATTTCTTCTTGTCGTCCTCTTCTTGCTTGCTGGCCTCCTCGCTCTCTTTCAAGTGGTCGTGCTGATGCGTGAGTCTATGCCATGCAGACTTGAGGAATCCTTCGTTCTTGTGCGAGTCTGCCTCGCTCGTTGTTGCGTCCTTCTTGGCGTCTTCTGCCATCTTTCCAAGGTTCATTACCCGCTTAGCTGTCTTGTCTCCCATCTCATCTGCGAGCATCTCGACAATTGTCCTCTGGTTGACACTGAGATACTTGGGCATTTGCACCTTGTACTCGACTCGCAGATCTCCATTGTTGCCACGTCTGCTGTTAAGTTTTCTCATACCCATTCCGGACAGTGTGATGCGATCGCCCGTTGCGGTTCCTGTCGCAACCTTAACCTTGACTTCGCCGTCCAGCGTGGGAATGGGGATTTCGCCTCCGAGGATGGCTGTTGTAAGCGGTATCGATGCTGTGTAGAGCACATCTGATCCATTGCGACTGAACTTTGGATCGGGTGCAACTCGCACAAAGACGTATAGATCTCCGTTTGCTGTTCGTGCCTTGGGGTTGGCGGCCTGGCCTGTGGGTGGGAAGTCTCCTTCTTGTGATACGCGCATTCTCATGCCATCCTCGATACCACCAGGGATATCAACTGACACAGTTCTCTTCTCGCGGACTGCACCCTCTCCCTTACATGTTCCACAAGCACCGTTTTTCGGGATGGTCTGGCCTTGGCCTCCACATGCACCACAAGTGCTTGCCATTTGGAAGCCACCCTGCATAAAGTGTACCCTGGTACCGGAGCCATCACAACTCTTACATGTGGTTCTCGATTGGCCCTTCTTCAAGCCGTTTCCTTCGCAAGTCTTGCACTTGACCAACGGGTTGATGTGAATGTCCTTGGTAATGCCCTTGGCTGCATCGAGGAAGGAGATGTTGGTCTGAACCTCAATGTTCTCTCCAACCAAGATCTCTTCCTGGAACGGCGAAGCTCTTCCGCGGCCTCTTCGTGCACTTCCACCACCAAATGCGCTGAACAGATCTTCGAAGTTGATGTCGCCGAAGCCCTGAGCACCACCAGCGCCACCACCTCCGAAACCTCCGAACCCACCGAAACCGCCGCCTGCGAAGGGGTTGCCTCCAGCGCCGGCACCGGGGTTGAAGCCTCCATTCTGGTCGAAAGCGGCAGAGCCGTAGGTGTCGTATGCTTCCTTCTTCTTAGGGTCTGAAAGTGTCTCGTATGCAGCCTGGGCTTCGGCGAACTTCTCCTTAGCACCGGCGTCCTTGTTGGTGTCGGGGTGGTATTTTTTGGCCAGTCCGTAGTATGCCTTCTTGATTTCGCCAGTAGAAGCAGATTTGCTTACGCCGAGGGTGGCATATGGGTCCTTGGCCAATGTCGGAGCGGTAGCGTGGAATGTCTGCAGGTCAAAGTATGTTAGCGAGGAGAAAGGTCAGCAGCATAATTACAAACTCTCACTTACCCTGATCTGAGCAGGTTGACGGGGCGCATGACGGGCAGATCTGGTCGACGGAGCAGTGTATAGATGTCTCGATTGGATGGTTGACTGAGGACGTTCAGAATAGGTTTGGCAGGTCGGCCTCGATGCGGCGAGTATGCGGAGCGGAGTGGCCGCCTTTGGTAGCAAGCCGGGAGCGGCCAAACTCATGGCGATTGCGCTGGCTTGTGTCGGGGTAAAGCGTCGATGCTGTATCAGAGGGTACAAGGTTTGACAGCGATGATAGATTGCAATAGCAGCAGTCTTGCCGGTCTTCTCGTCGAGATGCCGGAACAGGGAAACTTTTGGGAATGCGGCGGGAAACATGTCAAGTCGGCTTGGCATGCGGTCAGCGATGCCGCGCATGCCACCGAATCTTCGAGATGTTTGACAAAATTCACCGCTAGGACCGGCACCAAGAGACCCTGATGGCCTGTGTTTTCTTTTGCAAACATGTATTAATCTGACATTCGATGCTTGGGTATTCGTACTATTTATAAGAGGCCAGAGAAATGCTGCCAATGCCTACTGTTCTTCGTCTATCCTGTCCCTCGCATGTTCCTCGACCATCAACAAAGAAAACGCCAGAACTCCGGATGGTGATGATGACGAGGCCGCCTGGCCATGTTCGCTCAATCTGTCATGTGTGGTATACCCAAAGGACGCCGAAAATTCTCCCATATGCTGTCTGACCTGCGAAGCCCTTGTTCACTTGTTATTACTTCTGGTAGGTGCCGACCGAAGACGGAACGCTTTGTCTGAGAATCACTCGCGTCAGCACTCGGGAACAGGACGAAGCACCACGTTACAGGACGACATACCCTGGTTGCGCACTTTGTACAGCAAATCGACCATAACGTCAATCTCGTTGACGGCTGCATCGTTGAAGTTCTTCCTTACTGCCATGGCGAGTTGTTCCTTGGGCACCTTCCTCTTTGCTTTGCGCCTTGCCATGGTCGGTGACTGTCTACCGATGCCTGGGTTGCTGAGTAGGAACTGGTTGCGTATCGAATTGAATGCTGAAGGCGTCTCCATGCGATGTGCGGCGCGGTATTGCTGTAAGAGAGACAGGTCTTCCTGAGCCCACGTGAACTGTGCCTGGAAGTCAGCCTTAGTCTTGCGGCGCGGTACCTGAAGCCGACGCGATAACTTACGCCGTTGCTAGACGAGGCATTCTGTGCCATCGTTGTGTCGTTCACGCTCTTCGCATCACGAAGGTTGCTCGTGCCGTTCGGGCGCTTGTTCTTCGCCGTGTTGTGGTTGGTCTTGGAACTCGAGCCGTCCGATCTCGAGTCATTGTCGTGGTGGACGACGCGCGATCCTTTGGGAGGCATGATGTAGATTGTTGTCTAGAAAGTCGAGAAATGTATACACGTCGTCGGCGAGGTCAAGTGCATGGCTGGTCGGTCGTCGTGATCACCATACCCACTCGGTGGTTGCGCCGCGAAGACCAGAACAGATCACTGCACATTTTCTGAAATGACGCAACTGCTTGCTGGGGCCGCGCGCTTGCACCCTTCTCCAATCTCCATCCCGCCTCGGCTCTCACTTCACCGACTGACTATGTGCATCAAGGCAAAACAATTGAATTTTTAGAAAGTCTTTGGTTTGATTCTTCTTTGGCTGACTAGTGCTAATCTGATGGTTGATCGCACACGTACTCTGTCTGTTTCGTATTCTCCTCGATTTTGCATCCAATCTATCCGTTAAGGTAGTTTCTGATAGCACCTGTCGCTTCTGTTAGCCACTACTCGAGCAGTCTATCGATAATATCTGTCCTACCTTGCAATTTGTTGGTGCCCTCGCCCAATAGACTGGTGAGATTCTCCAGATCGTCTCCTGCGGTGATGCCAAGCTTGCGTACAAAGTCCTTGGCTGCCGTCTCAATGTCTCCATACTCACCCTCGGGCATCTCGTCCTCAGGTCTTCCAAAGTATGCGTTAGACGAGATAGATTGTGCACCCTCGAAGCCTTGGAGACGAGACTTGGCTTCTTGCTGAGCGTTCGAGTCGAATGTGCCTCTTCCAAAGAACTCGTCTGATGAAATACCCTTCTGGGTTCCAAACTTCTGGCGAGCGTACTTTTCTGAATCATCTGTGTATGACATTGTAAGCTTCGTCGACCACGGCTGATCATGTGGTTCCTTACCTTCTGTGGCTCTAGTAGTCGAACCGAAGCCCATCTTCTTGGGCGCTGCGGCAGCAGGAGCGCCACCGCCAACTTGACCAAATCCAAGCTTGCGGACACCCATACCCAGTCTCTCCATCTCGCTCTGATCCTTTTCCTTGCCCTTTCCAGTTGTGCCAAAGCCAACGCCCGGTCTGGGACTAACAGGTTGCGGGCTGACGATGCTCGAGGTGGAATCTGGTTGTGCTGAGCTGATCTGAGCTTCTGCAGGAGTTGCTTCGGCCTCCGGGTCGTAGCCCAACTTTGCGATTCTCTCTGCCTCCTCACGAGCCTTACGCTCAGCTGCATCGAAGTCAAGGGCCGCCGGATCCACCTTCTTTGCACCAAGCTTTTTCTTTGCGCCCAGAATGTTTGTCTTACGGGGAGCTGCACCACCCACGGCGGTCTTGCGAGCAGCTGCCGCAGGGATTGCGCGAGCGGTAGTAGGTGCAGGAGCGGGCGCGTCAGCGGTCAATGGTGACTTTGGTCGTGCAGCGCCGTTGGCTGGGGTGTTGAGGAAGGGTGAGTTGGTACGGTTGATGCCTGGTGTACCAGTACGAGAGGGAGGGTTGCTAGGACGCTTGATGGTTGGCTTGTCCCACGAAGAGAAGAAATCGTCGTCGTCGCCTGCAGGGGTGCTTGTGCCACTTGCGCCGGCCTCATCGGCAAGGTCGGTGATAACAACCTCCTCAGGGTATCTAGGCCAGGTCAATTTCTGTCGCAGACTGTAGTACATGGCACTCTTACAGTTTGGCATCAGCCTGGCATCTCCGTGTCAGCTCCTCCTTGTATTTGTTGGCGGCGTTGGAAGTGTATTTTGTCTTGGGGTCCTTGCTAGCGAGAGCGGCAGAGCCACCATGGCTCTGGAAATACTTGGTTGCCGACTCGTTACCGCCGACCTTGAAGGTACGGAGCTGTTCCCATTGCCAGACTGGACATGCGATGTCAGTATGATTGGGGTGGGGTATGTGGAGAGTCGGATTACGCACTGTCGAGGTTGGTGGAACGGACGAAGGAGATGTGAACACCGAGATTTCTGTGGTGAGCGGAACAGTCCAGGCAGAGATAGATTCCAAAGGGAACCGAAGACCAGGTGGGGTTTTTGGCGCCGCAATCGAAGCAGATCTGGATGGCATCAATATTGTGGCACACGTCGAGTCTCGGAATGACAGGCCACCTACTTTGTTGGCCTGCTTCTGCTTCAGCTTCTCGAAGATCTTCTGCGACTGAGTCTTGGTAGCAAGCGACATGTTGACGCGCGAGTCTTGTACAATCAGACAAGGGGCTGCGTTGTGCGAGGGCGAGTGCTAAAGACAGCGCTGCACTTAGGAGTGAGTATTGGGCCCCTGCGAAAGGGTCCAACAAGCCCAACGCCGCCAATCTGGCCAACTCGCCTGCTCTGCATGTTTGATCTATGTTTTATTATCCATCACCGGGCATTGACTGAGTCCATTTGATCTGCAATCTCTCAAACTACTGATTATAGTCTAACAAATCTCACCAGCAGCTATATCACAAGGATGTCCCGCAATCCTTAGCATTCAAAATTCAGCCGGTGATGTTCCCCGTCGCAGCCGCAAAAGCCGTCTTTACAGTCATTCATCAACGTCCTGTTATATCTCTTACGTTCTCATCATGCACAATTACACAGTTTGACAGTATTGAGCCATGAATACTAAGCAGCTTGCTGAATTTGCCAGTGATGCTGGGCAGGCCGCTGCGCTTGTAAGCTACAGTATCGCAACAATTGCACAATCTCAATTACTAACTATAATTCGAGGTAGCGAAGTCGTCTTGGGAGCGTGCTGTGACCGCATGGCTCTATGTACCCTTAGGTGTGACCTGCATCCTTGCGGTCTGCTTCGGCGTCCATTCTTTGATATCGCTCAGCTCTGTATCATTTCCAGCTTCTGTGGCATGTATGATTGGTCTGTTCGTTATACTGGTCTTGCTCCAGGGTATACTTGGTGACCGCCAGATCAAACGAATTGTCAAATTGATCGAGATTCCAGTGAGTTTGTCATTCTGAAGCACACATCCTATACATGATTCTTATGGTTCCCAGTGTGGCTTTGCTCTACGATATATCAATATCTTCTTCTGTCCAGCATTCGTAACGTTGCCTCTTAGTCCTTCTATTAGCGGCGTCGAGGTTGCGAAGATCATAGCTGTCTTTAGTCAGTGCTCTCCAGCTTCTTTCAACTGACCTACCTAACTTCTTACAGTCATCGGCTATGTTGTAGTTTTTGCTTTCACGGCATATATGGTCCGAGGTCTCCAGCTCGTTCTCGGCACATCCAAGCGTGCAATGACGGAGAGAGCTGAAGAACTCGGACGTCAGGATGATAACATTCCACTTACACAGACGAGGCATGCCTCGACCGCCAGTGAGGTGCCTACTGTGCCATCGCTCTCGGCTCAAGCTGGCTTGGGCGAGTCGTCTACGCCTTCTCCGCCAAATGAAATCGCTGATATTCAAGCACCCTCCAAAGCCATGAATCCCGATTCTGTGATCGGTACCGGTGGACCGCCTGTGGCCGTGAACGCTACGACTTCCTCAATGGTTGCCACTCCTGTTCGTCACGATGCTGCACCTTTGACCCGCCCTCAACGCTGGGCTGCCTTTGTCACTGTGAACTTTGACATGCTAACATATGGCGCCCTGTTTCTACTCGTGGGCCTGCCAATCTATTATGGGGTCGGATATGCGATGCCAGTACAACTTTCTCTCAACGTTGTTTTCTACTTCGCCGCTCTACGTCTACCGCCTGGATACAAGACATATTTGCACCCTGTCTTGGTCTCCTCAGCTTTCACTATCCTTGGCATATGGGTACTCGCCCTGATTCGACACAATAGCCTCAGAGACGGGTTGCTGGCATACACAACGAGTACAAAGTACACGCAGCTCTGGGACAACGACCAAGGACTGAAGCCTCCGGGAGCGGGAGACATGTTTGGCAGCGTTCTCGATGTCAGTATCGTGGCGTTGAGCCTTCCCATGTACCGATATCGAAACGAGCTCAAGGCTCGATTCATGACCATCATTGTTCCCAATGTGATCGTCTCTATTGGATCGCTATTTGCGTACCCGACATTCTGTTATCACATTGGCATTTCTGCGCCGCGAGGTCTTGCATTCGCATCCCGAAGCTTGACACTTGCTTTGGCGACGCCAGCTACCAAGAACCTGGGTGGTGACCCATTTACCATTGCGCCTTTGTGCATTTTTAGTGGCATCGCGGGTGTTATCGTAGGTCCAATTGGTCTGGACCTACTCAGAATCCCCAAAGGTATCTTTTCTCTGGTCTCACCCATCATACTCTATTGTTAATCGGCTGACTTTGCTTCTAGATGATTATATCACGCGTGGCATCACATTGGGCGCGAATTCATCTGCTGTAGCGACTGCACTGCTGCTGACTACCGATCCCCGAGCGGCTGCTTTTTCAAGCCTTAGCATGGGGCTTCTGGGTACAATCACCGTTGCTCTCACCAGCGTACCGCCACTCGTTCACATAATTCGTAGTTTAGTAGGCATAAGTTAGAGCACTAAGGCTAATGGATTCGCACAAGTCATCTCGCTGGGTGTATGACCCTGTACATTTTTACATATCTCGCTTCGGCAATATCAAGGCTGTGTGGTCATCCTTGACCTAGCTTGAATGTTTTTACGTTTTGATGGTGCCATCTATATTTGAGAAATACAGAATGTCGACTGCGCAACTATCGCGTGCTGTGCAGAAGGTTCTGAGGTGCAAATTAAGAACCATAATCTAGACGCAACATGCTTTCTCGCCTATCGCCAGACCGAAAGGTTAATACTCGCGACTACGTCTGCTGCTTGCGAAGTTTCGAAAACAGAAGACTATTCTTGCATGAAACATAGATCAGCTAGCTCCACGATACGCGCATGTTTTCTCCAAGAATTTGGTGTGCTCGTGCGCCATTCGAGAGGAGGTTGATCGCTGGTTCATATGATGAAGATCTCCTCACCAATATAAGCTAATCTCTAATCTTAATTTTTATACATGGGGTTTTTAGCCGATCTACCTAACTTCCAGACTCCAGCCAGAGACCAGGTTGCGCAGTTTGACAAAGGTCAACAGGGGAAGGCAGATTGGAGGCGTGTGCGCTCTTAGCTGTGTGTACTATCGCATGCCAAATGAGTAGTCAGCAGTTGTGAGCCGTTCCTTGCTGCGACGATCCCTACCACTGTGTTGAGGTCTTGGTATTCTTGTGGCTGCAAAGGAACGTCACAGACCAAGCTTTGACCCGCGAAGGAATACAAAAACATTCATTGTCGCAAAACCTCGTTGGTCGCATTCCTTGTTTTGCGCAAACGTATTTCTCTGTCAAGATTCTGAAAATCCTGCTATCACCATGGCCGGCGGTGAAGCAAACAGCTACTACCAGATGCCGGATGGCGATCACCAAAAGGACTATCCTATGCAACCCCAGCAGGCCTACAACCAGAATGGCCAATATCAGCAGCAAAACTACCAAGAACCTTACCAGAATGGCCAGGGCTATTCGCAACCTCCTCCCAATTACGGCCAGAACTTTAACCCTCGCCCTAACATGAATGGTTACGACAACAAGCCTACCTTTGAGCAGGCTTTCAAGATTGACAAGCCAAAGTGGAATGACTGGTGGGCTGGTCTTCTTTTCCTTGCCGTCTTTGCTGGATATGTCGCTGTCTCTGGAATCGCACTTCAGGGCTACGGTATGTGAAACTTTCGCGCACGCGAGTCCTGGACTGTGGATGAGCTGCCAAATACCTCCTTGAACACAGCGCTGATTATTGGCGTGTAGCTGCCACCAAGGGATTCAATGGTGGTGGTATCTACGACAGCAACAATGACTTCGGCCTCGATACCAACACCATCGTCCTCTTCGTCTTTTGTCTTGCCATGGCTATGGTACTTAGTTATATCTACGTCTGGTTAGCCCGTGCATTCACCAAGGTCAGACCTTATACTCACCACAGAAGTCGAAGTCGCATACTGACATGCAGCAGCAATTCATCTGGATCACTGGTATTATTCACATCATTGCTGGTTTTGCAACCGCCATTTACATGCTGTCGAGAAAGTATTGGTCAGGCGGAATTGTCTTTCTGATCTTCGCTATCTTCACCGTGGTTTGCTTCATCTCCTGGATTCCCAGAATTCCTTTCAGTGTGGTCATGCTGCAAACAAGGTATGTTTTGGTAACGTGGAGGAAGTATTTGAGTTTTCGAGATACTGATGACCTGTCAGCATCGACGTTTCTAAGAAGTTTGGGCATGTCTATCTCGTCTCGCTTGTTGGCGGTGTTCTCGCAACTGCCCTCGGTGCCTGGTTCTCGGTCACTTTCGTTGCAGTGTATGTGAAATATGAACCAGGTGCAAATCCAGCCTGTTCTACCGGCGCTGGTGGCTGTTCGAGCGCCAAGGTCATCGGTCTGCTTGTCTTCATCACGTTTGCGATGTATTGGATCTCCGAATTCCTCAAGAACACAATCCATGTGATCATCTCTGGAGTTTACGGCTCATGGTACTTCTGTTCGCACAACCCTCCCAAGAACATTACCCGAGGAGCCGCCCGTCGCTCTTTGACCTACAGTTTCGGAAGTATTAGTCTTGGAAGCTTGGTTGTTGCACTCATCAATATGCTCAGACAGGCATGCAGTATTGCACGACAGCAGGAAGCAAATTCTGGAAACATCGCCGCCGACATCGCGCTTTGCATTCTCCAGTGTCTTATTGGAATCTTGGACTGGGTTGTACAGTTCATCAACGTAAGTGGAGACACAATATTTCGAAATTTCCAGACAGCTCACGAAAGGACAGAGATACGCTTTCAGCTATATCGCGCTTTACGGCAAGGCCTATGTCCCCGCCGCCAAGGACACTTGGACGTAAGTACCTCATCTATACGACCGAAAGGCCTCCGCTGACATTAACAACAACTAGTTTAATCAAGGATCGAGGTATCGATGCGTTAGTCAACGAATGCCTGATTGGCCCCGTCTTGACCCAGGGCGCTACGGCCATCGCTTACCTGTGCGCTCTTTTGGCCTACCTTTATTTGATCTTCACCTCGCCTGCGTACAACAGCAACGGCGAGTACACACCCGTTGTTGTTGCTTTCGCATTCTTGATTGGTCTGCAAATTGCCAACATCTTCACGACCCCGCTAAGCAGTGGTATCGACACTATATTCGTTGCTGCAGCTTTCGACCCGCAAGTCATGATCACAGAGCACCCAGACCTGTACGCCAAGATGGTGTCGACATATCCTCATGTTCAGCAGGCCATTCATGCCTAAAGGCAGATGATCGCAATCATTCGCTAGTTCTAGCAGTTTCGGCCGCGGGATATTTCTCACTACAGGTTACAGACATCCGTTTATTCTTGTTGGGGAAAACCGGGCGCTCCCCTGTCGATTCGCGTATTGTTGCGTCAGACAAGGGTCCAAGTATTAGGGCCTCGGGTCTACGGATAATCGCGAATCGGAGGATGAACAACGACACAACGATGATACCCAAACCACGCAACTCTCGATAACACAGCTCAATCTCTTTTTCTCGTAGTAGTAGAGTAATACGTAATAACAGAACACACGTTCATCTTCGCATGACTCTATTGTCGCATGCCGTGCAACTTTGTGTAAGATAGAGACACAAGATCCTACCACAGCACATGCCGCACAATAATGTGGTGGTCACTCACTCACTCACTCACGATCGGCACAGCAGGCCATATCGTGACAAGCGCCCGATCTGGTTAGCATATGATTTTCCGCAAGCGCCCGCTGGCGGACACGAGGATATTAACGTTGATGGTGACTGGATGGCTACAAGTTGCAAACGTGGTGACAAGCGTCCTGGGGACCGTGCTTTCCAGCCTCAAAGCCTCAAAACGTCAGACAGCCAGACAGGGAGGTGACGTTCGCTGCCCGCACGTCGTCATATGGTGGTGCGGGGAGAGTAGGTTGGATAGTGCGGGTTTGGCGCGCTTGATCAGTGTGTTAGGGAGAAACGAGGCATTATCCAGTTGCACCCCGAACGTGTTAAATAGACTTGGTATCCCTCGACCTCTGGGTTTTGTCATTCTCATCTCATACCATCTTCTTCCAATCCACGAACATTGTCGTTCCCCCTCTAGTACTATTCTTCGTCTAGAGCCTGCCATCGGTTAGGTTCGTGCTATCTGTTCCTCGTTCCGCAATACCCCGCCGCATTGCTGACCTCTTGTCTATAGCACAAAAGTACACCGCCATCAACGACCGGTCTATATACAAAAGGTTAGTAGACACTGCCTGTCTCTGATGCGCTCGAGGATCACTGTTATCGTTATCGCGAATCGTTTCATGGCTTTGTTTCGCTCCTTTGTCCTTGAGCCGCTAGAAAAAGACATCAGAATTCTGAACACAGCTAACACTCAGCCTTAGCTTCCTCTCTTCTCTGCATATCAGTAAACAAAATGTCCGACATGAAGGCAATTCACTTTGGTGGTGGTAACATCGGTCGTGGTAAGTAGATATCGGGTCGGATCTATATACCAGCGCTGACTTCTCCGATAGGCTTCGTCGCCGAGTTCCTGCACAATTCCGGATACGAAGTTGTCTTTGTCGATGTTATGGACGCCATTATCAACGCCCTGCAACAAAACAAGTCATATACTGTAACAGAAGTCGGCACATCAGACACCAAGTCAAAGACGATCGACAACTACCGCGCCATCAACAGCAAGACCGATGAGGAGAAGGTCGTCGAGGAGATTGCCACTGCCGACATTGTCACTTGTGCCGTTGGCCCCAACATTCTCAAGTTCATTGCTCCTGTCATCGCCAAGGGTATCGAGAACCGCAAGAAGGACTCACCTGTCGCTGTTATTGCCTGCGAGAACGCTATTGGAGCCACCGACACCCTTCGCAAATTCATCGAGGAGAAGCTTTCAGACTCGACCAAGTCGAACATTCAGGACAAGGCTCGCTTTGCCAACAGCGCCATTGACCGTATTGTTCCCATGCAGGACGAGGATGCTGGTTTGAACGTCAAGATCGAGAAGTTCTACGAATGGTGTGTTGAGAGCAAGCCTTTCCTTCCCTCTCAACCACCAAAGATTGATGGTGTTCACTTCGTTGACGACCTCACTCCCTTCATTGAGCGTAAGCTCTTCACCGTCAACACTGGCCACGCCACTGCTGCCTACTACGGCTACAACCACGGCAAGGAATGCATCCACGATGTCCTGCAAGACAAAGAGTTGCACGAGATCGTACGAAACACTCTCAAGGAGACTGCTCACCTGATCGTCAACAAGCATGAGATTACCGAGGAGGACCAGAACGAGTACGTCGAGAAGATCATCAAGCGCATCTCAAACCCTGTCCTCAAGGACAATGTCGAGCGTGTTGGTCGTGCTCCTCTCCGCAAGCTGTCGCGCAATGAGCGTTTCATTGGTCCCGCTGCCCATCTTGCTGACATGGGAGCCAAATATGATGCTCTTCTCGGTGGCATTGAAATGTGCCTTCGCTTCCAGAATGTCGAGGGTGACGAGGAGTCATTCGAGCTGGCCAAGATCCTCAAGGAGAACTCTTCAAGTGACGCTACCGAGAAGATCACTGGTCTTGAGCGCGACCACAAACTCTTCCCGGCAGTCGAGGAAGTCGTCAAGAAGGTTCAAGCTTGACTACCTGAGCAGCGTGTCCCCCGTAAACGCAGGGGACTGCAACGTCTTTGATCGTTAGCACCCAGACATGAGGTGACGCAACCACAACCACGAGATACGCAGCATTGAAATTTGGCATTGGTGTTCAGGATTTGGGACATGGAAAGATTAGCACTGGTTTAGCATGTTACCCGATATTAGGCAACGGGCGTTAGTAGCAGGTAGCATGGATTCACGAAATTGACACAGCTCCTGGGAACAGTTGAGCGTACTTTTATCAAGACGATTTACCTTCTCACCTGATGCTTGTTGGAAGCGACTGTGCGCAAAGATCAAACCTACCTTCCTGCCAAAACCGTTATGGTTTCTGATTGATGGTTGCATGTTCGAATGGGGGTTGGTTGTCCTTGCGATGTGGTTCGAGGCGGCGCGGTGTGAGAAAGTACCGAACACATCATCAAAGTCAGCGTTAGTAAAGGCAAGTGTTCTTTGAGCAAGTCTTGTGCAGTGGCAGACAGGTACGGAGGTGAAACAGGTGAGAGAAAGGTGCTGGTGTTGTCAAAGACAAGCGAGCGTGCGTCATTTCCCCCGCAAGCGCAACCGCAGTGAGAGTCGCCTTTCATTGTCACCACCGCGGAATCGATCAAGTCGCATGGTGCCTGCCCTACCTTTGATTCCTAAACATCCGCCTCTCTCCCTGAAGCCGACACAGCAACAGCATGGCCATCGACAGCATACCGTAAGTCTCAATATTGAGTGTCAAACTGCTCCAAGCTGCTCAGTGCGTGCTAACCAGAATGTAGATATCCTGATACCGATCGCCTCGCATATCCTGACAAGACCTTCTACCCAGTCAAGATCCCCGTCTCGTGAGTTAAGAGAGACAGGCATACAAGAGCTGGGCTGATGTCAATGTGCTAGACACTGGCAATTGCGACACTATATCTCATCGCCCGACAAGGATGCCATCTACTACGCCAGCGTCAACGAAGTCTACTATCTCGACACGCAATCGCGGAAACGCAAATACCTCGCCACACTACCATTTGTCGCCCGATGTACCGCCTCTGGCTTTGGCTGGGTCTGTGTTGGAGGTGAGGAGGATGGTTACTTTGCCGCAATCAAGCTCGAGGGCTCGTCTCCAGTTCGTCCTGCAGACGTAGATGCTCCACTGCCACTGGACTACTGGCAATTGCAGAGGGGCACTCCGAGGGCCGCCAACGTCAAGCTCGAACACATAGGCGAAGAGATTGTCAACTCCATTTCCATCCACCAAATCCACGATGAGGAAAACCATCTATACGATGTCGTCGCCGTCCTGACCAACAATGACAAGACTGTTCGCGTCTACTCCCTTACTCAAGCCCTGGAAACTGCCGTTCTGGACCTGCCCTTTCCCATGAACCACGCCTCCATATCTCCTGATGGCACCACTCTCGTTGCTGTCGGAGATTCCAACCAAGCCTTCTTCTACACACGCACACTATCACAGCCTCCCCCACAGATCCCAAAGCCTCACAATCGTCTGAACACAAGCAATGTCACCTGGGGTCTAGCAAACATTGTCCACCTTCGTGCTGGTGATCCTACTGCGCAACCAGGCTACTTTACTACTGCCTGGTCACCCAACGGCAGCTTGGCAGCTCTGGGCTCTGAAGGTGGTTACATCACTTTGTTTGATATGGACGCATTTGCACAATGTGCTTCTGATGAGGCAGAAGCTGCCATCGTCGCCACGGTGCCATCAACTAGACCCAACATTGTCGCCGCTCTGCATCCTGGCGCTGTCAGAACCATGCTCTTTTCTCCTGAACCCTGGGATCTACTGATCTGGGCTGAAGACCAAGGCCGTATATGCATCGGTGATCTGCGTACTGGACTCAAGACCAAACAGGTGATAGAACTTAAACTGGACGAAGAAGGTCTGAAGAAGATCGAACTTGAAGACATCGCAGCAGAGTATTTGGCCGAAGGTGATGGTCTGGATGACCTACAGCAGGAGATTCTGGACCGCTATCGGGAAACACGAGATCCTGCCGAGCAGGGTAACTTTGCTACAGAATTTTTACAAGCTCGAGAGCGTGAACGCTATCAGAATCTTGACCGCGCCCGTGCAATGTTCCCGACCTTACGCGACACAACATCTGCGCCAGGAGATGATCCCAGAGGTCTGACAGCGCACGAGCAACAGATTCTTGAAGCACTTCGAACAACTAGACAACGCGAAGAAGCGCGAACTCAAGGGAGTGCTCCTCGTTCGATCAATTATACCAGCGCTGGTCTCTTCAGCGGACACACTAATAGTCGCACCCCGGCGACTGCACGATCAACCGAGACCCCTCGCCCATTCAGCGACGTCTTGGTCAACCATAATGACCCTTACGCAGCTTTCCCGGAATTATCTCGGACATCGCAACGGGACACGACAGAGCCTCGCGAGAGAGAGCGGAACACAGCTGACAACACATTGCCACCTCTGCATTCGATACAAGAGTATCTGCTGCTTCGTGATAGAGAGCGTGAAGCTTCGTCGACATCGAACACGAATCGTGACACTGGCATCCGGCGTTCTGGAGCAGGAGGAATCCCCACACTAACGAGCACTGCCACGACCATACCACCTCATGCAACGCGGGCAACCATGAGTACCAGGGCTGAAGCAGAAGAAGACAACCCATGGCGCACGATATCTAATGCAATGACCTTGGCCCGAGGACCACTATTTGAATCACCTCGATCAATAGAGGCTAGCACGCGACCGTCTCGTGAGCGGGAGGCTATGGTGCGTACGGAACAGCTTCGCCGAATGACTGCTCAGCGTGAGCGACTTCGTGGATTACGACAGGAGTTTGAGCGCGGAACAGATGCAGCGCAGAGCTTGTACGATACGCTTACCTCACTGCGAGGCTACACCTCAGCACGGCCTACCGCATTCCATGATGGTTACGAGATGCTGATGCGCAGAGCTGGACGCGAGGCTACCATAGGGGTCAGAACGGCAGGCCTAGCGATCAGTCATGATGGACGCAAACTATGGGCGGCATGTGAGGAGGGCATCTTCGAGATCGACTTGCAGGTCAAGCTGAGAATGATGTTTCCGGCAGTGGAAATGAAATAACGAACATATATGAACAGGTTGTGACTTTACGGCGCAACAGGAATGGATTAGGCACATGGCGCAACAGAGCGTTAATAGCATTGGGAACATCTGGCATTGCTGGCGTATGGGGTGCTACACTTGATGGCATGCTTTCTCTCTTAGCTTTCGTTTATCACTTTTGTGTACATAATGAAACTCGAATCTCTTCGGACATTAACACGTATGGTGGACCGTGATGGATGCTATTCACTTGATCCATCCGGTCGACCTGAGCAAGGACCTACTTGACCGTTTAAAGCCGAGGCAAAGAAAGCTGTATGGCTGAAGCTCACTAGCTAGAGGCGTCAGGTGCAGTGAAAGTGTCAGAGCAGCGAATGGAGGTTAGCAAAGTGACTCGAGCGCGAGGCGAACAAGAAGCACTGGCAGAGGCGAACGGGCATGTATCGGAGCAAGCACAGTCACAGTCACAGTGATGGCAGAGACAAGCGGCCGTCGTCGGTCGTGGCGCACGATGTTCGGACAAGATTCCAGCATGTTCGATGGGCGTGGCGGAGAGTGCCGGGACCGGGGACTCGACGCTAAGGACAAAATTCCTCGAGCAACGACGCCATGACTTCCTCTTGCTGCTCCATCAGTTATTAACCTCGCCATCCCCATCTCCATACCCACCCTAGAGCCAGTTTCGTTTGTTGCTCAGGATACCCCATTTTCTCTTGTCGCGTTCTGGTTTTCTGCTCTAATCACATCACAATGCTGTCACAAAGACTTGCCAGAGGCGTAAGTGAACATGCGACAGCTCTCTACAGCTCACCGAGCTCTTTACTGACCTCTCTGCAGCTTCGCGCCACCCCTTCAGTCCGCTCGTCGGCTCTCAGATCCCCCATCGTCTCCTCATTCAGAAGAGGCTATGCCGAGGGTGGTGAGGAGAAGGTCAAGGGTCAGGTCATTGGTATCGATCTTGGTACCACCAACTCGGCCGTCGCCGTCATGGAGGGTTCCGCTCCCAGAATCATTGAGAACAGCGAGGGTGCCAGAACCACTCCCTCAGTTGTCGGTTTCACCAAGGAGGGTGAGCGCCTGGTCGGTATCGCCGCCAAGCGCCAGGCTGTCGTCAACCCCGAGAACACCCTCTTCGCCACCAAGCGTCTGATCGGTCGCAAGTTCAAGGATGCTGAGGTCCAGCGTGACTTGAACCAGGTCCCCTACAAGATTGTCCAGCACACCAACGGCGATGCCTGGCTCGAGGCTCAGGGCCAGAAGTACTCGCCCTCGCAAATCGGTGGTTTCGTCCTC